>VRLP01003771.1:0-58559 GCA_009660295.1 Lophius piscatorius | reverse complement strand
ATTACTACTACTATTACTATTACTACTACTATTATTACTACTACTATTACTATTACTACTACTACTATTACTACTACTATTATTATTACTACTACTATAATTACTACTACTATTACTATTACTACTACTATTATTACTACTACTATTACTATTACTACTACTACTACTATTACTACTACTATTATTATTTCTGCTACTATAATTACTACTACTATTACTATTACTACTACTATTATTACTACTACTATTACTATTACTACTACTATTATTACTACTACTATTACTATTACTACTACTACTATTACTACTACTATTATTATTACTACTACTATAATTACTACTACTATTACTATTACTACTACTATTATTACTACTACTATTACTATTACTGCTACTGAAGATCTGGGAAAGAGTAGTGGAAGCTAGGTTAAGAAAATAAGTGATGATTTGTGAGCAGCAGTATGGTTTAATGCCAAGAAAGAGCACTATAGGTGTAGTGTTTGCTCTGAAACTGCTGTGGTGAAGTGTAGCGTCGGCCAGGAGGAGTTGGATTATGTCTTTTTGGATTTTGAGATAGCATACTACATGTGTATGACTGCAGAGGGGGGAATTGCTGTTTTGGTGAAGTCCAAAGTGAAAGAGAAGTTTTTAGAGTGGTACTGGATATGTATGAGAGCAGAATGACTGCAGTGAGGTGTGCAATAGGAGTGAGAGACGGATTCAAGGTTGGAGGTAGGACTGCATCAAGGATCAGCTCTGAGAGCCTTCTTGTTTGCTACTTTAATGGACAGGATGACAGATGTGATCAGACAGGAGTCTCCATGGACTATGATATTCAAGGATGACATTGTGATCTGGGGTGAGAGCAGGGTGTAGATGGATATAAACCCGGAGAGGTGGAGGTATGCACTGGAGAAAAGAGGAAAGAAGCAGGTGGGACAGTGAGGATGCAAAGAGACGAGGTGAAGAAGTTGCAGGAGTTTAAGTACTTTGGGTCAACTGTTCAGAGTTATGGGAGTTGGGAAAAGAAGAGAGAGTAGCAAGTGCAGGCAGGGTGGAGTGGGTGGAGAACGGTGACAGCAGTTATCTGTGACAGAAGATTAGCAGCAGGAGTGAAGGGAAAGGTTTACAAGATGGTAGTTAGATTTACTCTGCTTGATGGTTTAGAGACGGTGGCTCTGACCAAAAGACAGGAGGCAAAGATGGAGGTGGCAGAGATGAAGATGTTAAAATGTTCTCAGGGAGTGACAAGGATGGACAGGATTAGTAAAGAGCACATCGGAGGGACAACCCAGGTAAGACATCTTGGAGACAAAGTAAAACAGGCCAGATTGAGATGGTTTGGACATGTGAAAAGGAGGGAAAGTGGATCTACTAGTAGAAGGAGAAGCTGCATGGAAGGACAAAAAGGGAAAACATTTTTGGTTTTGGATGTGGTGAGAGAAAAGATGCAGTTGGTATGTTGGTGTTAAAGAGGAAAAAACCGAGGACATAGCAAGATGGAAACAAATGATCTGCTGTGGCGACCCCTTTAGGGAGTGATGAGGATCCTTCTCATCCTCTCCTGTCCACTAAAACACTCTCTTCCCTTTTCTTCTTCATGCATCTTACTTCTCCTTTCCTGGCCTCCTTCTCAGATTTAAATTAATTCATCCTCCTCTCGTATCCTTAACTTCCTCTCTTTGCTTTCATTTGACTTTTCCCCTTCTTCCTCTTTCTTAAAGTTTGAGTTCAGTAGGGTGAAGCTGTTTTTATAACCTGGGTGAAAAAATAAATGAACGAATATGAAAATATGTTTTTGACATGTTAGGGCTTTGCATATCCAAGTATAGTAGATTATCATATATCTCATTCCAATTTCATTTGACCTAAAAAAATAGAAAAGAAGACTGAAAGTATGTCCACTGGGCGCATTCTGAAGCTGGTATGCTTCTGTGTGTCCTTGTTCCTTCAGGGAAGTGGACAGTTGGAGTTATTTGGAATGAAACCCAGCCACTCTCTCTTCACAGGCTCATGCTGCCCATTAGAGGAGTCAACTGCTGCGCGGTAAGAGAAAAGGAACTTTAGAGAAGGAATTTCCCTCTCCCCAAAGCAAATTCCACCGACATGACCACTAATTCCAATTTATCCAACATGCGACGGCTGGTGGAACAACTGAAGCTTGAGGCCAGCGTGGAAAGAATTAAGGTAAAGCAAGTTAAATATATCTTCAAATATGTAAGAGTTTGGGGTTTTACTGATGAACTTTTTGTTTCTTGTGCTTACAAAATATAACCAATAAAAAAGCAATAATGTACTCCACTATATTGCAAATTGTAATTTACAATATACTTATATTGCTTTTATATAAAATATTTAAAAAAATGTCTAAATAACTTTAAAGCTAAGTAGGCACTCTCATTATGATGTCTAGTTCACAACATAGTTACATCTGATCTATAGATTGATTAATGCCTATTTGATTGAAATGGTGTATTCAGTGATGTAGGTAAATATATTGGGTATCCAGGTGTCCCAGGCGGCAGCAGAGCTTCAGCAGTTCTGTCTGCAGAATGCAGGTAAAGACGCCCTTTTGGTCGGAGTCCCCACCGGCAGCAACCCCTTCAGGGAGCCACGCTCCTGCACCGTAGTCTGAAGGTCAGAGCCGACACATACGTTACGCCAATTTTGTAGTTGAATTTCAAATACGAAATTAAACTATTTGCATTTTTTGCAGAGGAAAAAAGAAGTGGACACAACTGGAGCACCTCACTTACAGAAGAATCTTATTTCTTTGGGAATATGTTTTACAGAATAACTGAAAAGCCATTCAGATTTGTCATCACGACACATTAAAGGGTTTGACATGAACCTGTTTTAGTCTTTCTTTAAATAACTTTTCAATGCTACTGCTGTACCAGCACAATCTCTGTTTTACCCACATTCTGCACATATAGCAATCATCTGTGCATTACAGAAAGCGGATGTTTACAGCTGGGCTCTAAATTACGCCTTGGAATCTCAAAGCATCTGAGCTTCCTGATGTTCAATCTAAGTTAGGAGCACAGACAGAGAGAGGAAATTGTGTCTTCCTGTTCAAAACTGCACACTGACTCTCAACAGGGACTCATTCGGAGTTTGAGCTTTGAAGCGTTGAAGGTTTTGGAACTTATTCAGCACGAAATTTAAAGAAATCATTATATTGGAGGTGAAATATAAATCCTCATCATGGGAACACTGAATATTATGAATATTCTTTTTGTTTTGGTGTGTTTAATAATTTCAGTTTTGGTCTGTGTATTGTATTAATTGTATATAAAATGGAACATATATATAAGTCGAAGACAATCACACCACAAACCGCCTAGATCAGCCTAAAGGAGATGGGTGAACTCCCTTCTCTGTCATTTCCTCTTCCCGACACGACACTCTTCCTGGATGGGTCGCAATACTTTGCTTTTCCAGCTACATTTGTTCTAGTGTGAACCACACTGAGGCATCAAATAGTCCTCAAATTTGACACTGTTTGCATGGAAATGAGCAAAAACAGAACAGTATAGAGGAAAAGTAAGTTTACCTTTAAGTGAACATTATATCAAGAAAGCAAAACCATGTGAGTCATGTGATCATCATTATTTCATGAAAAACTTTCAAAATGCACCAGGCTAGATAGAAGAAAGCTTTTGATGAAACTTTTTCTTTTTCTCTGCCTTGTGGCTGTTCTCATTCAGGCAACTAATTGTCTTTGACAGATCCACCTCCTCTCTCCCTCAATAATATAAAAGTGTCAGGTCATCCTGGTCATACAGCCACTATTTATTCTTTTATTGTTATTTCCAATCTTCTATTTTTCTTTCTTTCCATTTGACTGGCCTGTTTCTCTTAATGACATCACAGGTATGAGAGAAAGGGAGTGAGAGAAAGCAGTTATACAAACCACAATTTTAGGAATCTCAGGCCATGTCTGAAAGATTTTATTTGATTATTAAAATAACATGTCCACATATGCCATCAGCTGGCTGTGTCTAGAAAATAAAACATATGACTTAGGCTTTGTGTCTCTTAACTGGTATGCAGCTACTTATATAAAAAAATTAAATAACTCACTTAAAGCCGTGTTTATGATGTCATGTGCGCATGTTTTGTTTGAGGAGTATGATATGTGAAACAGACAGACGGGGATAAAGAAAATAACAACTTATTGTTATTATTTATTCATTCCTTATCTAATAAAAATAATAACATATGTTTTATTTATCACATGTAACACAGTACAATGTCATGATATTTGTCTCTGCATTAAACCCATCCCTGAGGGAGCAGTGGGCGGCCACTGTGAAGCTCCTGGGATGCTGAGGTTTCAGGATCTTAGTCAAGGACCCACGGCATGTTTGGTCATGGGCTGGGTTTGAACCCTGGTTTCCCGGTTGAGGATGGCTGCTCTACCCACTCAGCTGTAATGGCTTATTCTACTCACGGTAGCGGGATGGAGCTCGAGCCTATCCCAGCTGACACTGGCCGAGCGGAGGGGTACACCCTCTATAAAATGACATAGTAATAATAACATCAGAACATTATCTTATTTGATATAATATTATTCATGATGATGATATGAAACCAATTTTTTTAAAGAATGAGTTACTACAGCTGTGAACATAGAAAAAGTATAGCTCTTTACTCTGAATACAAAATAGTAACTCCTGATGCTACTGACTCTCACAGGCTTTTGGTCCAGCTGTCACTTTCCATGTGATGCTGTCACACAAATAGATAGAACTCTTTTGGCGTAGAACAACAGATAATTGTGTCCACCGGTATACCATTGACGTATTCTTATTTATAAGACTATTCAGTACCAAGATACCGTAAGATTACCTTTATAAATGATTTATAAATGGTTAATAATGTTTTTTTTAAATTTAATTGTACACAACTTATAAGTGATTAGTTAACGTTTATAAATCCCTTATAACGTAGCTCTCAATTTATCAATGTGGGCCACTATTTGGCAATATCAAGTTAGCTGTTCATAGAAGTTTGCTCATTATTTGGCAAAACCTCAGGTCTGTGATACACTTTATGGCTAATAGAGTTACAGATTGTATTAATGATTTGTAAAGTGTTTTCAACCTCATTACTAAACTACGTACAACCATTTGTAAAACCCTAATAAAGGGAGTCTTATTGTAAAATGATACCGACCATTCTGTATCTCATATCTCCTGACAGATATCATTTTGTGACACAACCGATGATAAATTCTGATTCCTTATGTTTCTTCTTATTTATTTATAATTTGCTATTTTCTTAGTTGTATCTTTGCAATACTCTTTGTGTATGCTGCAAACTTTTTTGTTCAGGATGCTTTTGTAAAGCATATCATTTTAGTTTCAATGAGATGTTTTCCTGGTTAAATAAAGATTCAATATAATTAAAAAAAATATATAGAAATACTTAATTCAAGTAAAATTAAATAGAATAAACTTTCAGGGTAGTTGGGTTTTGCCTGAACTCAAAAAGTGGAGCCTTGAATGTGAAGTTAGGTATGGATCAACCCTATTTTTTCTTTTCACTGACAACGACAACCATAAAACATTTTCTTCCCCCATAAAAATAAAATTCTGCATGTTTCCAAGACAGAAGGGATGCCTGATGAGAAGGGGTTGCCCTAAACAGCATTCCCCGGATTACCATTGCCAGAGTAAAGGAAAAATCATCTCTTCCTTGTCATTGAAGTACCATAGCATCACAAATACAACAACATACACATATCATACTTTAGGATAACTCCGACCCCTCTAGAGAATAGATCCAGATTGATTTATTTGGTTTGTTTATTTGTTTATTCGTCAGGGATAATGAAAGAGACATTGTAACAAGTAACAGTTAAAAGATACATACATGTGTTGCATACAGAATTTCAAGCTACGTTGGCCATCCCTATCCCTGATATATTATGTAACCTGAACACCAACGCTGCAAATAGAATTTGCTGTATATTAACCAAGTTGGTCTCATGATCAAAGGCTTCAGTCAAGCATATCACTATTAAATTCCTCATTTCCTCCTGTCTCCATGCTACTGATTTTTCCTTTTAACTTCATCTTTCTTATATTTGTTTTGTGATGGGAGCCCTCTTTCATTTCCTGTAACTGACCCAGAAGTCTGAATGTTTCACCTGTGAAATGAAAGACTTGAAGATTCCACCATGTGTTCAGAGGCAGTTTGTCCATATTTATTTCTATGTGATTGATAGACCGGTTTATGTATGACACTATCCATGTTAATGTTTATAAATATGTTGAAAGTGTGCAGAATCGTAACACAGATGAAGAGCTGTCTGTTCGGAAATGATCTGAACTCAGCTTATGTAAGGGAGCCATGATCTTTGGGTGTATCTTGACTATACGATCAATTCTACCTGAGACGACACATCACACATCATTTATACCTATTACAGTTTTACAAAAGTGTTTCTTTTTATGACATATTTATATTAAGTCCTTTAAGGTTGCTCTCATTCATCAGTAGTTTTGTTAAAAAAAATACTATTCATCAATCTGACCTTTCTTAGACATGTTGCATCTGTGTTTGGTCTTCCAGTGAACTGATAATGAGTGCTCTCACATTTAATCTCAGTAAACCGAAAGTCCTGCATAAATGTGCAGCTGCTCTCTGACGAGGAAATAACCTGTATATCTCGAATGGAGTCGCATTTTCCTTTAAAGGTGTGGGCGGGGACGGGAGTTTGGTTTCAGTGCCACCCCTCTGTATATCTCTTCCACATATACACTCCAGTCCAGCCACAGTCCAGTGAGGCACTATGTTTAGTGTTGTTGCCCAGGTTTCAGTCTCACACTGTCCGGGATGAAGATAACAACAACTGCCATCAATGAAGGACTACAAAATCATCCTCTACTGGGGAACGTTCACAGCCTGTCCACGCATTTTTCAAAGGTCATTGACCTTGGAGAAAGGGTTGATCCAGTTGAAATCCTCTGTTTCATTGAGGTACCTTCATGTGATAGATGAACACTTTTACAAAGAGAGAACATGGCCGAGGTGTACGGACTCTATGTAGGACTAATAGCAGGTAAGATATATAGTTTTATCCTTTTACTATGCATAAAACTATAATGAAGTGAATCAGAATATTTACATCTAATATACTTTATTTGTAATATTTGCTACTAATGACAGTTGTCTTCACGTAAATAGGTTTATTAGGTTCTGTGTGCTTGTTTTCCCTGTGTGACATCACAGTCATCCAGCAAAAGCAAACTCGAGGACAGTGCTCTCACTGCTGAGCTATAATTGTACAGTAAATTGCAGTGTGGGTTAATGATTGAATGAGGAATCCACACACACCAGCGACAGATCCCATTGTCACAACAGGCTTACCTGTGTGGAGTGAAATATGATAACTGTAATATTTATCATATATGTTCACGAAATCAGTGACGAACTCAAACTGTTCCATGACTGACCATCGCAGCCATCATAGTTCAGTAACAACAGTTAAAGGTGACTTGTGAGGGAGCATGGATGTGGATGTGTAGGCTGGTAGCGTGACTCAGCACTTATTCAACGATAACTCTAATAGTGATCATGTGTGTTTCCATTTATTGCTCGTGAAGATCATAAATTGTGGTTGGAATACAGTCAAAATGTGTTTGCTTATCGTTCTCACTCAATTTGTTTGTTGTGAGTGTGAAAATTTGTGTGTTTGCCGATTTTTGTTTGTGTTTCTGGCTTCAGCTCTGGTAGTATGCAAATACTCCCTGGCAGAAGAGAATTCCACAAAGGAGTCTGCCAACCGGACTGTGACCCACTGTCAACATCATGGCAGTGGTGACAATTGCACAGGTAGATATGGACAGGAGGTGAGGGGCGGTTCCGTTCTGATCTTTTAAAAAGCTGCTTTGAAAGTTTAAGGCGGTGGTTTAATGGAAGAACAAGACACAGATGTGGATGTAAACATCAAATCTCACATACACATAGAAACGCTTAACAGGGAGGGAAAATGAAGAAAGGAAAGACTGCGATAGAATCTGATTTTTAGAGAAAACATATTTCAGCATGTTGTGGGAGCAGAGGAGGGGCTGGAGCATTTCCCAGCTAACATTGGAAGATAGGCCGGTCATTACAGGGACAGGACTGACTTATTCCAGAGATATAATAGCATCAGTGTCTTCCCATTCTTATTATTACTACACATTGAAGATTAAGAAAATATAATCAAGGCTTTCAACCCAGGGCATAGTGTACCATGCCTTGGTGGTATTGCTTTCTGTGAATCCTCCTCATGCAAAATTAAGGAGCACCACCTAATCCCTTGAGCATGGAAAGCCTGAGACCACTCCGTCTACATTGGTGGCGGCTTGTGCGTTAACACTTTTTAGTAAGTCAGAAATGAAAGCTGTCTTTATCTACATGAGGCCTTTATTCATGATATTATTGATCAAATACATGCTTTTACAACAAATGTTAAAACACGCACCTGTAACCTGACAAACACATGTAATCAGTTTTTATGGTTTTGTTACTGTATGCCACTTGAGCATTTGTTTCACTTAGCAAAATTGTTATAACCAAGAGATGTGGTTAATGGGAAGTTGATGACACTGGCGCTGGATCACCAGGACTCCTCACTGGCTCGTATTACAGTCTATTCCTAGATTAGGCCATGCCAGAAGGTCATCGTGTGGTTCAAAGAAGCAAAGTGACGTACGTGACACTGTTCCAACATTATTTCTCAGTTTAGCCCACTATCTACTTTGTATGGTAAAGAGGTTTGTGAGGCTCCAGCTAGATGATTTAAAGACTGAAACAGCAGAGGACAGCTAGATTACGATGTTTTAAACTAATTTACCTAGGCACTGAGAGGATAGTGTGACATTCAGGCAGAGCTAGGCCAGCTGTTTCTGACTCTAACATTGTATAATGCTGCTAACTACCTTATGGTTGTACTCTTATTAAACTCAAAGAAAAAACCGAAGTATCAATCGTCATATGTAACCCTCAAAAAGAAAGGCAATCTCCAAAAAAAAAAGCACTCTGCTGAACTCAATGCATCTCGTGAGAAATAAGTAACTTTCAATATTATATTAGTTTATATGCCGTGAGCTTTAACAGATGATAAAATGCTATTATAACAAATAGTCTTTCAGCAGGATTACTGAAAAATGTATGAATGGATTTTGATTACATTTTTTGGGAAAGGTAAAGTTCGAACCAAGAAACAGTTCATTAAATTTGATCAGAATTATCTGGGTCCAAGTAATCTTCCAGATCTGTTGATCCAGAATGTTTAAATATGAGGGTCAAATTGTAATGGGAGTGTTGCTTTCAAGTGCAATAAAATAATGGGGAAACTGAGCTGCATCGACAGAGATTTGTTCTTTTTGGTTGCTGTCTAGTTTTTGATTTAACTCTTAAGTAGTCTCTTGATAATGAGAGAAGCATTCATTTATCAAGATAGATCTGTCTACAAAATATATACATATAAACTCAATTTACATGCATTATTCAGTTTAGGAAAAAAAAGCAAAATACAAGAAGGCATTTTTAAATGTTCAAATGAAATAAGAGCATGTACTGTTTGCCTGCAGCATAGTATTTAACTTTTGCGGGGTTCAAACAAGTATTTAAATGTTCTGATGGTAGTGTTAGAGAGCAGGGGAATTATAGTAGTTGTGTAGCAGTGTATTTAAAATTAAAAATAGTACACATAATGTAATGTCCATCCCTTGTGTTTATTAAAGGGCACCATCTCACCTTTTCATATAGAATGGTGAGTGAAGGATTAATTACTTGTAATGAAGCCTAACATTCTGTGATATGTGGTCAAGAGTCTTTACTGTAAGGAGGGAGAAGCATGCATATAAAAAATACTCATTCTGAAACCAATTTTAAATCCGATTGCTTTATTTCCGAAGCAGACACCACAGATACTGGACCGTGGAGTGGCCACTTCTCCAAATGTCCGGAGGAACTAACAAATTACTGTGTCCATGGGGACTGTCGTTACATTAAAGAACAGGAGGCACCATCTTGCAGGTGAGAGAGTCTTCTGCCGTAGAGTTATATGATTATATAGAGATAATGATGGTGGGGGAAATATAAAGTGATACGTGCAGCAGCAGAAAGGATTGGGGAAGAGGCAATTCTACAGAAATCGAAAGGAATTGAAGAGATTAAATTTGCATTTGAATTTGTGATTGTCTGCATGGTCCTGTTTGATCCTACACAGTGCTGGGTTTTGATTGAAGAATCCTAATATATTTGAACTGGAGATAATATGAAAATGAAGGTTGTTAGAGTTTTTGTTTTTTCTCCCTTAGGTGTCACCATGGTTACATTGGTGCCAGGTGTGAATATCTGGACCTGGACTGGAGGATAGGAGAGAGACGACAAATCATAATAGCCTGTATCATAGCAGGGCTTCTTTTAATCATTCTTCTAGTTGTATTCATCTGCATCTTTTCAAAGTAAGCTTTAGAGCGTGTTCTTCCTAACCGCTGCCATTAACATGATGTGAAACAAAATATAATTCACCAGGACTACCCACCTACTTCCATTGTTTTGTGGCCAAATTCTGACGCCGACATGCTCATTGTAGAGGCTTTTTGCAGTCGACTGGGTTCACATTCTGACGGGTGTGAAGCTGTGACACAGAGTATGCTCTGACACCTTTTATCTGCTCTTCATATTCCATTATTCCAAATACCTTTATGTCTCCTTCAGCCGCAGATGCAGATCGAAAAGACGGAGGAAAAGAGGAAGGGAAGAACCAAGGAACGGGAAGGAGAAGCTCAGCATGATGGACAACAGCGCAAAACCAACACCATTAAGCTCAGGCTCAGATGAGTCACTGCAAGACAACGCTGTATGTAGTGTGTGACATGTGCACCTTTAAGTGCGGGCATCGTTTAGACATGAAAGAATTCTGTCCTTCGTGTGACAGCTGCTGTCTCTTGTCTCACGATGACAGTAGCTGACTTTGGGACGTCTCTCTGTTCTGGAAAGGATTGAAGCTGGCTCAGTGGTGGGATATTTCTGGATAAAGACTGAGTTGGATAAAACAGGAGCACAGGAGTGTCTTCCTCTGTGAAGGTAGCCTTGTCCGACACTGAATCTTCAGAACAAAGAAGATGATGACAAATACAAGTAGGACTGGAGTGTCCAGCTGGTTATGTGTTGGCATGGACATTATTTTCCAAATGGCCTGGAGCCAGATCCACTCGTGACCTTTTCATTAAGCAGCGGGGACTGCACGGCGCTAAACAAATAGTTGCTATGATGGAAAAGGCTGTGACACTAACTGGCAGCCAATCATCACAGATGATCAGACTATCGGTATGCATGAGAGGCACTGAAACATGAGAGGAGAAATGGCTTAAATCTTCAATTTAAAGAAATATGCAATGTCACTTTTTCTTTTTTCTGTATGTTTGTAAGATCTTGCTCATAATTTCACAAATGCACAGTCTTGATACTTCACACTTTACATTGTAAAATCTGCAATCATGTATTCTTCCACCCACAGCAACATCTCCGTGCACACTCACACAGAATGTTGTTACTCATCCGCATTAGAAATGCAAGAAGAGCCTTCTATATATGAAATGTTGCCGTTTCAGAGTTGTGGGTTTGGAAGAGCACAAGGACAACTTGTGCCGGAGACTTTTTTGAACTGTATATTTTGAGCTGAGCGGTGTCTGAGCTAAAGAGACAGAACAGCTGGGCCTGTGTGTGGAGGCTCAACCGAGGGGAAAACGCTTCACTCTCTGAGACAGTTTCTACACTGCCAGCCTTTCACCGGGTTTTTAACGTGCCCATTAACTCTAGAGAATGAAGAGAGTTGGGGCAGAACCAGGGAAACCTCTTCATATATCACCAATAAATAAATACTGTATGTCTACTGTGCAAATCATTTAAGTTATTTTTCACACATTTGATATTAAAGATATTTTTTCTAATAAATGTTATTCAGCATGCCTTGAGTCTGTATAATGTTATGAGCTCATTGCTGGCCTCTAGTTTTTTGTTTTTTTTACATCAATGCTGACTTGCGCTCCCTAAATACATGTCTCAGCTTCTCTAGAATGCCTTGTTTATGCTTGTTAGAGTGTCCGTTTCAGTATAATTACATAAACAAATGTGCAAGACTAACAATCATACTCACTTCCTCTTATAATGTTTTTGTCCTGCAACGGTCCGTTATTACCAGATGGAATCAGGGTTGTCATGTTGTAGGAGGCAAAACAATTCCAATGTAACAGTGTGAGCACAGCGTCATTTTCTTAAGCTGTGCAAACTCACTTGGGTCTCCACTTGTGAAGTTGCAGATTGTTGGTTGGAGCCCATGGTAATTCAGCTGAGGCGAGATGTATTTATTAAGGACCCAAGAGCAGCAAGCGGAGGCAGAGCAAGTGCAGTTCAGTGATTATATTATTAAAAATAAATCCATAATCCATCAAAAAGGCTTGAGTTAACCGAGGAAGGAAGTCGAACAATATAGTAGATCCAATTCAACATGCAGAGAGAAAAACCTACAAGCAGTGTCAATGTCCAGAAATCTCAATGAACTCACAAGAAAAACGTGCACAAGGAAACACAAGGAAACACAAAGAAACACAAGGAAACACAAGGATGCAAAAGGAAACACAAGGAAACACAAGGATGCAAAAGGAAACACAAGGAAACACAAGGATGCAAAAGGAAACAAAAGGAAACACAAGGAAACACAAGGAAACACAAGGAAACACAAGGATGCACAAGGAAACAAAAGGAAACACAAGGAAACACAAGGAAACACAAGGAAACACAAGGATGCAAAAGGAAACACAAGGAAACACAAGGATGCAAAAGGAAACAAAAGGAAACACAAGGAAACACAAGGAACCACACGGGGACACAAGGAAACAAAAGGAAACACAAGGATGCACAAGGAAACACAAGGAAACGGCTGGGACCTGTGATGACACAGCGAAATGGGAGCACAGACTAAATACACTGATGTAACGAGACAATGAGACACAGCTGGGGGGAGAACACAGGTGGACATGATGGACAATTGCTCAAGAGAAGAATATAAACAATAAACATAAATAACAACGTAAACCATTGGTTCTGGCTTGTTGTTGATATGAAGTACAGACGGGTTCTGCATGTTCCAGCCCACATCCACCTCACTGTCTCATGTTGCTTTCAATTCTCCAAGTTCAACCAGATCTGATGATGATTTTAGCACTTTGAGATTTGATCCAAATGTAGGGTGCGTTATAAATGAAATGTATTATTATTATTATTATTATTATTATTATTGATGACATATGTCACTGTCGCCGCTGTAGGAGATGCCTTTCATGAGGAAGGTCCTCTTAACCCCATCATCCTCATACTGATGTCTTGGGTGTATGACTGGAGGTAGAGGTGTAGAGTGGTTCACTGAATTCTCTCTGCTCTCTCTAGTTATAGCCGGGGGACTAGCTCATTCTCTTTTATGAACTGCAGGCTTGCAGATCTTTAACCTAAGCCTGAAAATAAGCGTCCCACCTCTGCAAAAAAATCGATGATGGAGAGTGAGAAGGGGGGGTGAGGGGGGTCATCTCGTCCTTACCCTACTGGTGAGTAGTCTCGACTTCCTCTCTGAAGTGGTGACAGGTGTAGGGTCGAGGATCCATCTCATCCTACATAGTGTACGAGTGGGCGAATGGCCTCATACTCTAGAAATGGTTCCATCTCTGACGTAAACCAAAATCCAGCTCCGAGAACCATGGATGTAGTGGAGGTCATACACAAGTGCTCGGTGTGAGTTCCATTTTTTCAGTTAATGTGTTCTGTTTCTCTAAAAAAAAAAAAAAAATGAAGGGGAATCTTTCATTTGTTTGCTGTCAAGCTGTAGAGCAAAAGCTGCACATGTCAATCGAGGTATTCATTCCGTCTTGTTAATTAATACTCTAACTCTGAATGAGAGATCTCTCTAGAGCCATTGATTACATTTTCTTGAGGGTTTTCTTTGTAAAATAGTGTCAAGATTTAATAAGGTCTTCCTCGTTTGATTATTAATCATTAAAATCCCCTGATAAACAATTTTATATTTTCTTATATCATACAGGAGAGATTTTGGGCATTCTTTGATGGTTATAGTTTATATTCAAAAATAAATCAGGGCCCTAGATTACATCTGTCAAAAGCTGAGCTACTAAGAGGAAGAGGTACGGGGAGATTGGGCAACCCTGCCTAATACCTATAGATATATTAAATCTAGGGAAGTACCACCTGGTAATTTAATACAGCTGTTATTATTCATGTGAAGAGACTTAATGGCTGTAGAAAAGCTATCAACAAAGCAATATTTCTTTAATGATTATAAAATATATTGACCATTCAACACCACGGCAAAGGCTTTATAAAAGTCTAAAAATAAAATGAAGCCATTATTATCAGTCAGATCTGAGTGATCGACAAAGTTCAGTCCAAATCTGTTCTTGTTCATGACGCATATTTTTGTCATAAAGCCTGATTGTGTTTCTTTAACTATCTTTGATCGCGTTAAAGAGCATTTTAAGTCTTTCAGCCAATAGTAGAATGGTTATGTGGGAGAGATTCTTTCAGGTCAGGTCATTACTTCCTCAAGCGTAATAGGTTTATCACATAAATCCCTGTCCACTTAATCAAATATTTTTTAAATTAAATTTAAAAAAAGAATATATATATATATATTTATATATATTTTGATGATATTGAGCTTTATACTTTTTTGTAGAAGTTACTACAGAACTCGCCTATGTTTTGAAATCCTCTCTATTAACCACGTAGTGTTTAGTTTATTGATGTAGTTATTATTGGAGTGGTATTTCTCTGATTAAGTGTGAATTTTTCTGTCCTCCTTCAAGTCATTTTGCTCTTAATCTGACAAAAGCTCATTTAGCCTTTTCACTGTAAAATTAATCTAGTTTAGCCTCATTTGTAAATTAGATAATTCCAATTTTTTTCAACTTCTGTTAAAAAAACTGACCAATCTTGAATTTTAGAAATTCTCAGTCAATACCAAATTGTTTCTTTTCCCTGGCATTGGACCTAAAATAGCCTCAAAACCTAATTCCTCACATCATCATTCTGTAATAAAAAACCATTGAGTTTTCCAAAATACTGAATGATTAGCGCTTTTAGAAAACACAGAGTTTTATCTAAATGTATGTTGTTTTATGATGTCTGAGAGGAGTGGGCCACATGTCTACATCACTGGCATCTCATTAAGATTCTCAGAGATTAACCAAAAATCAAACCTTGACTGATTTGAGCCACTTTTGTTGCTCCAGATAAAATATCTATTATTTGGCTTTCAAACTTAAGGTTTAAGATTTATACTAGCATTGCTTTTAGGCCCTTGTAGGTAAAAGCATTTTATCCAAGTCCACTCCTATTAGTGATGTGGCATTATGGAATTTATCCAAGCATTTTAACAAAATGCTTGGATAACAGAAAAGTTATCGTTCTCCATACGGGTCTTATAGCCATAGACAGTGACTTATTATAAACACTATATCATTGTATTTGAGTGCTTGGCATATGAAGCGTCCAGCTGGGTCACTTTCTGCAAGTAGGATATAACCACTAAACCCGTTCTTAAAGGTCGCCATCCCAGCAGAGCATTCTGTTCCGTGAGAGACTCATTTGGAGTTACCCCCCAAAAATAGAATGAGATTCCTGAAAAAAGAAAAGCTCAGACCAAAAGTATCAATCTGCTGAGCGTGCATGACGTGCAGCTGCTAACAGTTTGACTGCACACATCTGATGGCTCTACCAGTACGAAACCAAGACTGAGGGAGTGGTTATTCAACAACTAATAAAAAAAAGGCTATAAATGTTACAACAACACAAACATTAACTTTGGGGGACTTTTATACAGTGGCTATTTGCTTTCAAGTAAGAATTACAACACAAGATCCCAGAACCATCTGAGCAGAGGACAAGGTCAATCACTGTGTAACAGCTGAGGTAGATTATTGTTTTTAAGAAGTCTCTTTCACAATAATATGCTCTCTAAGGTTGCCCCATAAACAACACAGCCCTGTGACTACTGAAGTGCCCTTGGCTTTAGCTCTGTGGGTAGAGCAGTCGTCCTGCAACCGGGTTCAAACCCAGCCCTTGAAACTTCACGCCATGGCTCCTTGAGCAAGACACTGAGACCTCAGTGTCCAGGGCGCCCCGCAAGGGCCGCCTGCCCACAACTCCCTCAGAGATGGTTGAAATGCAGAGAATCGATTTTGAAACGTTGTCTTATGGTAAATGAAGTAAACATCATTATTATTAAATTGTCCTTTCAGGGAACATAAAGTGATGCAGTGCCCCAAATTAAAAATATGTTGTCCTCCAGGCTTAATCACACTTACCTCCAGAAAATGTTAAATCAGCAAACAGTGGAAGAAACTGGTTGAGCTGGTAGATGTGGCTGAGAAGGTTATGAGAGGTGAAGAAATGGTAGGAGGATAAACTGGGCAGGAACATTGTCACGTTAGTGACAAGAAATAAGGGTTTAATTTAGGGATTAATTACTGCAATTCTGTTTCTTTCAATTATTTTACTCACTGCATCTGAAAAAATTGGTTACTTCAAAATAGTCTCTAAGGCAAATATGAAAAGAACTGGTGGAAATTCATTAATATGGAATAAAAAACATTGCCTCAAAGTGATTCATTTGGCATGTGAACAAAAGGCCAGAGCATTGTGTTCAAGGACGTCTACTTTCTGCTCTGTGAACCATGACGGGTGGTTTTAGAGGATCGTTGACCCGATTTCAGGCGGTATTCATATCCTCTTGTCTCTAAAAAACAGTCACAGCTGTGGAATGCTGGAGTTTCTATATGAAAGGTGTGTCTGCAGGAAGCTGATAAGAGAGACAGATACCGTAGATATTGGATGTTTGATTTGGAATGGAAACGCAGTAAAACCTCCTTCATAAACATTAGTGTCATTTTGATTTGACTTTATGCTTCTAGTGGATATCAGACCTCAGATGAAGGGTAGATAAAACTCTGGGTTCCCTCAACGGTTCTATCAACTCCATTTGTTGACTAGCATGTGTGTGTAGGCTGGTGACTTCAACAGTTGTGCTATGACGACAGCTGAAAGATATTGCACCACACCTACCATACACACCACTGTGTTTGTCAACATTGGGAGTTCATACAGACCTACTCAAACCCATATTCACATTGTTTTGTAGTTTGCATGACTACCACTGGAGGTCAGCAGAATACCTATCACAACAGACTTCTAAACCACTCGAAACAGACGTTGGGATGAAACATAGAGAACATTACTCTTATATTTATTAGTAAATTAACTTTTTACAGTTTGAAAGAAATGAACCTCTTGTCCAATATTTTTCAGCTTATCCTGTTTATTTACTTTATAATATATTTGCCTGAAAAACTTAAAAATGACCACATAAATAATGTTGCATTGTCAGTAATTGTAAATTTAAAGGTATATTAAATGCTTTCATTTAGATTTACCTCAACCTGGCCGAAGTCAAATCAAGCCTGCCAGAGGGAGTGCGATAGAGAGGGATCTTACAAATTGCATCTAAGAGCAAGACGCCTCCGCCAAGAAAGCACAGAGAGAGTGCATACCTCGATAAATGCCATTGTCATTAAAACCCGAGCAATCAGAAATTATGCTTTTAAAGGAATTGAGGAAACTTTAAGGCATCATTTGTAAAAGTACCATATGTTGATATTAACAACAATATTTTTTCCACTTTTACCTCCAAATGTTAAATCTAAATGTTGAATCTAAATCTAAATCTATCTTTTCATTTAGTAATTTCTTGGTTTTCTCTGTTTTGGTTTTTCTGATATTATTTCGAAGGTTATTCTCATTGTTTAAATCTGTTTACGGTTTTCATTTACTTTGAAAGCTTTGTCCCATGTGTTCCTTTTAGCTCTGTACTTCCTGTGTTTGTTTCTTTGCTGTTTCTTTGACACTTTTATTTTCATTTGGTTTTTGTGTTGTTTGTTGTCTCCCTTGTTTTTTTAGTCTTTGTGTATTTTCACTGGGGCTCCTTTTGCACTCTGTGGGTGGGTTTACATGGACAGCTTAATTCCGATTAGGTTCGGAAAATACGTCTAATAGGAAAGATAAAATGTTGCATGTAAACACCCCTTTCCGAATGGAAAGAACCTTTCCGAATGAGATTTTATTCCTTTGCAAGGAGTTAGTCTAAGTCCTTTTGGAAAGCCTTTCCTATGGCCAGTCGCTGCATGTAAACGCTGTATCGGAAAGCTTTCTGTTTTAGTTGTATCTGCGCATGCCCAGTGTCGTGACGTAATGCTCCGCCGAGTTTTTTCAGCGCCGTCACGCATTTTAAATATGGAGGCTTCAAAAATGTACCAACGCAACTTTGAAATATTTTAAGATATATTTGGACGGTTCGATGTGCGAAAAGATAAAATATCTATTATTTGGCTTTCAAACTTAAGGTTTAAGATTTATACTAGCATTGCTTTTAGGCCCTTATAGGTAAAAGCATTTTTACTATAATATATATAATATATTATGGGAAAATTCATGTTATTCAAGCTTGAATTGAGGTTGTTTATAGCCAATGTATTGATAACATTTTGCTCTTGCTGCTCAACTAAACTGACATTATGCTTTGTTGCTGTCTTTTGTCTTTCTTGGTCATTCTGTTTAACCACACTTATGGCACTGGCTGATGGTGGTTCATGTTTATATCCAAAAAGCCAACTGAATTTTAATCAGACGGTTCACATGTATGTCGCAGGACTATGAATCGGATATATATCTGATGTGAAACTAAAGTGACTCAAATCTGATTTGATCTATTTTTTTTGTGATTTCCCAGTCCTGAAAAAAGAAAAAGACACATTTCTTACATAGAGGTAAAAGCTCTGAACTGAGTCACTTCAACCTGGCAATGTGAAGATAAGATACCTTAAGAGATAGGATAAGTTCTTATTAACTCCTGCAAAGGAACATTATAGAAAAACCAATCTTAGGAGGAGAGGGGGAGTAAAGGTCCTGTAGATGCAGCAACTGTGTTTCCTGCTGAACATCCATCCACCTGACATCATCTGTCATTTGGAGTTATAGGCTCCACAAGCAGGAGGATCCGAAAAATTTTCTTGGGATCACAGCTATCTGTGATTGGAAAGATACGATTTAAACCAGAGGATTGCATAATCACATCCATTTACTTTCTCCCTCATTGCTGCAGAGGTTGTCAGGCTCACAGGGGGTTCCATCAATTTGATTTCTGCAGAAACTCCTCTGATGAAAAGCCTCTGCTGCCATCTCTGGAATATGCACCAAATTTGGTTTAATTCAGACCAACGGTTGAGAAATTATGGCACTAAAACTCAAATGTCAGAAATATAAAAATATAAAACACTCTTGGGCAACTAAGCGTACTGATCCAGACGACCTGAGATGTCTCGATGCCTCTGCTGCATCGAGACATCTCAGTTTAGTGCCTTGTAGACTGGCACAATTATTTTGAAATCAATTATCTGAGACACATTAAACGAGAGTGAAGTAATAATAATAATAATAATAATACATTTAATTCATAATGCACTTTACATTTGGATCAAATCTCAAAGTGCTACAAAGCAAAAGCAGATAAAAGCATCAATAAAAAAATAAAATAATAACTATATAAAAGCGTACTCCAAACTGGACTGGTAAAATCCACTATTTGGTCTTATTGGACTCAAGCAGCAGCGTTTGAATCGGCTGCAGCTGTCTGATTGATTTCTTATGAAGACCAGTTATGACACCAGTACAGTAGTCAAGCCAGCTGAAAATAAATGCGTGGACTACTTTTTCCAAGTCTTGCTGAGACGTTATTCCTCTTATTCTGACTATTTTCTTCAGGTGATAGTAAGCGTCTTCGTAATGGTATTAATATAACTGTTAAAGCTCCAGTCAGAGAGCATGACTACACCAAGATTTCTGGCTTGGTCTGCAATTTTTAACATTACAGATTGAAAGTGATCGCTGACCTTTAACCTTTCCTCTTTAGCCTCAAAAACTATGACCACAGTTTTTTCTTTGTTCAGCTGAAGGAAATTCTGGCACATTTAATTGTTGACTTGTTCAATGCTCTCATTCAGTGCTTGAGCTGGACTTTAGTCCCCTGGTGATAGAGTTATGCAAATGTGTGGGTCGTCTGCATACTTATGGTAATGTGTTTTGGTGCTATGCAGATTCTGAGCCAGTGGAAGTCTGTAGATGTTAAACAAAAGAGTCCCCAAGATGGATCCTTGGGGAACTTCGCACCTGAATGTGTTCAGCTCAGTTTGCATTGTTGAAAAAACAGTTTATATCATTGTTTTAGCCAAGATTGGAAGATTTGATATAGGTCTGTAATAATTTACTATTGATGTGTCCAGATTGTTCTTTTGGAAGAGCGGTTTAATGACAGCAGTGTTCAGGGCCTGTGGGAAAACTTGCAATGGTATCAATATCATTTGTATTTTTAGATTTGAAACGATCTACAAGAAGGGTGGGTGTGGAAGAGGGTGTGGAAGAGCCCACACTCTCTTCCACACCCGCAGCAGTTGAATAAACATGTTCACCTGTTGCCTAATATATCCCAACCACTGACAGGTGCCATCTTGAAAGATTAAGCTAATTATTGCATGTAGGCTATGTATTTGCGTGTGTGATATCAAATGATAGTCTTTTCTTCAATAGCATATCTTTCCACGATAAAAGTTCCCATCGTGCATTTCACCCTTCCAACAATATAATCTGCGCTGAAAGATTCCAAAACGCACCACATTTTTTTGTTGGTGAGTTTGCTTTGGGTTGTGTTTGGACTGAAGACTATTCCCAAACATCTGTCAAGCATGTCCAAACTTTGTATGTTGAGAATTAGCAACCTGCCCAACATTCTTTTATTTAATTTATTTATCAATTTAATGTAACCACTTACCCTGTTCGGGGTCGCAGGAGGGGGCTAGAGTCTATCCAAGCCAACACATGGAGACAGGCAAGGTACAACCTGGACAAGTCATGAGTTCATCACAGGGCCGTAGCGACAAACAACCATTCCTGCTCACATTCTCACCCACAAGCAATTACAATAACCAGTTTGCTTATATTTCATGTCTTTGGACTGTGGAAGGAAGCCGGAGTACCCATAGAGGACCGATGCAAACGCAACAAAAGATAGGCCTAGCAGAAGTGGATTTGACCCCTGAACCTTCTTGCTGTGAGGCAACTGGGCAACCCACTATGTCGCCCTGTTTCCCTATACCCTCAAAGAATATTTGTTGAATTTGGGGTATTTAAGCCATTTTAAATACTTTTGATTTTGCCTTTATAAACCAAATTAAATAATGTTTAACATGCCAATATTTTAGTATCCAAAATCCCAGCACAACATCTTCTAAATTACCTGAAAATTATCTCTTCACATCAATACACTGTATTTATATTATGAACAATTAACATGAAAACAGATTACAATTTTTTAAATGTAACATCACATACTCAATGAAAAAAAACCAACAGAGATTGTGGAAGTGAACTTATAAAGGTGGTATTGAAGCTTAATCACATTTTAAACAAGCATTTCCAAAAAAAAAAAAAGAAAACATAAAAAAATAAAAATTAAATAAAATTCTTTCTGACTTATCTTATTTCTATCTTCCAAACCTCTAACTTGTACATTTTACAACATAGAACAGGATTTACATTCATTGTCAATATTTACAAAACATTGCAAACATGACATACAACTACTAAATTGAGAAAATAGAACAATATAAGACAATATACAGCCATTTAGAACTTACAGTGGAATGGTGCTGATCTGTGGGTCAGTATCAAGGCCTTTTTTCAAGCCTCCAGAGCTCAAAGCAGTGGTCTGTCTGCACTGACAGGACTGATGGAGATCCAGAGATCTGGTCAGGTTTTCCCTCCCTGTAGGCCCCCTTGTTAGGTTTGTAGTGTCGATGACATGGCTGATCCCTTATCCTCCCACATGAAAATCACATGTGTAACATCTTTCAAAAATAATACAAGATCTATGTACACGTATGAATAATGACTGCACACATACATACTTAATATATTTCCGAAATAGAGTAAAATACAGAAGTTCAAATGATAAAAATCACAAGTTAGAATAGTACATTGTATGATTATGTACATGCCTGCAAATATTTAACACCTGTGTCTGCTGCAGCATGTTTGGATATATTTCACATCCAGTTAAGTTTTTTCTGGGTTCGTACATCCAATAAAATCCTTCTTTGGGTTTATAAAAGGATTAATAAGCAAAACAGCTTAATATTGACATGAAATGTATCTCACCTCCAATCATTAGTCAACAAGAAAGATTGCCCTCGTCCTCATCTCCATCACTCCATGATTGGATGATGCATGTAGCATTCTCTATTCAGAAGAATAATTCCAGAGCTTGTGCTAACTTCTGTCTTTTCCTCATCCGGTTTTCCTGCGAGCCTCTAAATCTACCTAAAACCGTGATAAACTTTCTCAGTACTAAGCGGTTAGCTGTCTCTTTTATTTTACCATAACTGTGTAAAACCTGTCTGACAGGTGTTTTTCCAGGATATTCTTAATGTAATGAAATAAAAACAAATATAGTAGGGGTACAATGACACAGAAATATAATAATAATTAAGTAAGAAAATGTATTAATCACTGAGGTAATCTAAAATAATTGGTGTGACTATACAATCAAATAAGAATACAAATATATTATGTTAACATTTGTGTTAATATGTAAAAAGAATATTCACTGATAGAGCCGGGAATCTGACATGAATTTCTAACTTATCCTTTGAGAAGTAAAGAATAAAAATCCAGCCATGTTAAGAAGAAAAGCTACACATAATCAACATAACCTCTTACCAATTCTTAAATTGTCCAGTCAATGACAAAAGGTTTTGTGATTATAGTACTTAAGGCACAAGAGCGCTGATGACAGAGGGGATGATTTTTCCATCAAATCTGAACATATAAATGTGCTGAGGAGGAGAGGGAGGACCAGGCAAGGCAGAGAAATCCACAGGCTCCATTCCCATCTGCTCTGTAAAATAGAGTAGGTGTGTGTGTTTGTGTCTGTGTGTGTGTGTCTCTCTGTCTGTGTTCTCAATAAGCAAAGTATGGGAAAAACACTCAGTTGGATTATGCACTGAAAAAACCCGCTTCGTATAACTTTTCCACATTGTTTCAGCAGTAAGCTGTAAAGTTGATCTAATTTATTGTACTTGGGTTGGGCCAATATACTAATAGTTTATTCAATCGATGTACTTTTATTACTTCAGACATAATTTATTAGTCTAAAGTACTTAGAATAGATCCGAGTTTTTCTGATATTGTTCCAAGCTATTTTTTCAGTATTAAATATATGCTTACAAACGGAGTTTCTCTAATTCAACTGAATGAAGTTGGCCCAACAGAAATACTTAGTGCTGGAAAACAGCCATTTAGGAATGTTTTCCAGGATTTGATTGAATTAATACAAAGAACCTGTTCAGTGTAAACCATATGTACAGTGACAGAAATTTAAGTTTCAATACAGCTTACATTAAAGTTGGACACACAACAAAAATAAACTAACAAACAAACGGATGTGGAAACTCAGTTATATCAGTTCATGCCAAATTGTTTTCGATCTTGTAAAAGGTAAGTTGCTTACATGATGTAATCATGTTTATCTAGCAAAGGTAACATTATTTTACACGAAATACCTATTCATTCAAGCCAACACGGAAAAATTCCTTTTCCTATAGTGTGAGAAAATGGGACTCACTATGGAGAGTGAACAAAGAGCATATTTAATCTTTTCACGGCCTCTGCTCATGACAGAGATTCTGTGATGTTTCTAATCACAAGGCCTCTAAGCAGCACCAGGGACAGCGACTGATTCTCCGCGCTGCGTCCAGACGCACTTTGTGGTTTGCAGAGCTGAGACGCGCGCGAAAAGATCTCCCATCCGGAGACGTACATCTGTGTTTGTATGGAAACTTGCGGGGAATCAAAAGCTATTTGAAAGCACGATTTATTTAATTTACATGGTGGCTCTTTTCTCAAAGAGTTGCACCATTTAGACATTTCAGCATGACCTCAGTATGAGCATCCTCCCGGAATAAAGTGAAAATGGCTGGAGAATTTACCGACACTATTTACGAAGGATCAGCGGGGAGAGTTTAATTTGCAAGCTTTAACTTGAGCGCTATTTTCGACAGCACCAACTGCTCCAGCAGCGACTACTCCCATCTTTCCGACCCGGACAGAAGGGGTTCTGTAGGAGACGCCGCAGCTGTTTTGAGAATTATAATCTCTGTTATTTACTCGCTAGTCTGCACACTGGGTCTTGTTGGGAACGTATTGGTCCTGCACCTCATGAGGTCTAAACATGTGTGGAAGAAGTCCTCCATCAATCTTTTTGTGACTAGTTTGGCCGTGACGGACTTTCAGTTCGTGCTGACTCTGCCGTTCTGGGCGGTGGAGAACGCGCTGGACTTCACCCGGTTGTTCGGCAAAGCGATGTGCAAGATAGTTTCCTATGTGACAGCTATGAACATGTACGCCAGTGTGTTTTTGCTCACTGCCATGAGCGTGACGCGGTACCGGTCGCTCGTCCATGCACTAAAAGGCAGGAGGAGACGTCCGCAATGTTGCAGCGCGCGCTCCATCACAGTCTTCATCTGGTTCACGGCTGTGACCGCAACTCTGCCCCACGCAGTGTTCTCCACCACCGTCACAGTTTCCAATGAGGACTTATGTCTCGTCAAATTCCCGGACACCAACGGAACCGCACAGTTCTGGTTGGGGCTCTACCATTCACAGAAAATGGTATTGGGATTTGTCGTTCCCCTAGCCGTCATCTCCGCCTGTTACTTGCTTCTCCTGCGCTTCCTCACTCCCAAACACATCAACACCTCCTGCGCCAAAAGACGCGCAAAAGTCACCATCGTGGTCTTAACTTTTTTCCTTTGCTGGCTCCCCAACCAGGCGCTGACAGCCTGGGGGATCCTCATCAAACTCAACGTGGTCCGCTTCAGCTATGAGTACTACACCATGCAGGTCTACATCTTCCCGGTGTCCGTGTGCCTTGCGCACTCCAACAGCTGCCTCAACCCAACCCTCTACTGTCTCATGAGGAGGGAGTTCAGGAAGGCGCTCAAGAAAACTCTTCTGGAGGATGACTTTGCCCACCACCAGACCCATGGAGGCCACAACGAAGCATGAGATGAAAATTGTCAGACCATAATTTCTCAACCGTTGGTCAGATTTAGTCCAAACCTGGTGTATATTATTAAACCTGGGGGAGATCTATCCTGTAAACATTGTGATTTATTCTAATAGTTCATATTTTACAAGCTAGAGGGAGCTTTTTTATGAAAAGCACAGCTTTTCGGACATAACTGCCTTACCATTGGTTGTATTTATGGGGATCTATATTGAAAATATCTTATTTTACTGTAGTTATATTTTACTCACAAGCAGAAGCTTTTTTTCATGAAAAAACTTTTTTGTGAATAACTCAAAAACTATTTAATTCATAATTTTCAAATTTCATAACTAAATAGACTGTAGTGCGAGAAAGAACTGGCTTGTTTTTGGGAAAGGTTTGTTATATAGTTTAACACTATATCAGCAAAAGTTTTTCAGCCATGAATTCTGAAGCATTGTTCCATTTTTGTCCAAATTTGGTGCATATGATTCGACTCGAGGAGATCCATCACGTATGTCACATTTTACTTCAAAAGTTAACCTTTTACTCAGAAGGGGGAGACTTTTTTTTTTTTTTTAAATGAAAAAACACTGTTTTTAGGACATACCTCATTCATTTTCATGGATCATTTTCAAACTTTATAGCCACATAGATCTTAGTGCGAGGAAGAACTGCATGTATTTTGGGAATGGTCGATTGTATATTTCTGACACATCTGCAAAAGTTTTCCGGACATAATTTCTCAACCGTTGGTCCAATTTACAACAAATTTGGTGCATATGAATGGACTGAGAATGAGATTGAAAGTGTATACATTGTATTTTACTTTAATAGGTCATATTTTACTCAGTAGGGGGGATCTTTTTACAAAACAAACACTGTTTTTAGAACACACATTCTTTACTGCAGATGATTTAGTTCGAATTCAGTGCATATGGATTGACTCAAGGAGATCTATCGTGTTAATATATTTTACTGTGGCAGTTCATATTTTATAACGCAAAAAGTACTTCATGGATAATTTTAAAATAGACCTTAGTGCAAAGTGTTGTCGAAATCTTCTATTAGCGGTAGAGACTGAAATAAAGAGGTAGAACTGAACTGTCTTTCTTGGGTTTTATTCTTTGCAAAGAAGGTCATTGATCATACAGAGTGCAAAAGAGTCTAAAGAATCTGGCAACAAAAGCATTAGCTTTCAAATGGATATACATGTAGTATGCAACTGATCTATCAATTGCTCTAAAAACTAAACCTGTAATGCACAGGATAATACTATATCCACAAAGAGCTTACATAGCTACGGCTATGAAGATACCAGTCAATAAGACATTACCAAAGCTTTCCATTTACCAAAAACGGAATCACACCGTCCAAAGAGGCTTGTATTGACATCTGAATTCTCTGCAAGTTCTTCACAAAGGGATCAAAGACCATCTAGAGCACAAGCAACATAACCATCGGGAGTAGAATTATTAGGAATAAATGTACAGCATGAATCGCCAAACATAGCACAAACGCCTCCTTTTTCAACAAGGATATCTGGAGTCATCCTATTTAGCAAGCCATTAAAGAAGTTTTGTCCAATTATTCTGCCAGACCTTTAACAGCATTGTGAGTGTAATAAATGAATCTCTGTTGGTTGTAATAAAACTTATTAATTAAATCAATATTTTCATTTGCAGTGTACCAACAACACAAGACAGATTAAAATCCTGCAGCTATTTAGTTTTTCGGGTTTTACATTTAACTGGTACACCGCGGGGAACTCCAATGGCATCTATATAAACAGAACTGTCCAAAGAACCCAGTGGTGTGTCTGATGAGCGACACTGTCTGCATACATGGACATGTATGAAGCAGAGGGAAATGCTATGTGGGCTGTGGTCCTTAAAATGACCTGGGAACTCTTTTGTCCCTAACACCCTGGAGGAGACATGGAACAGTTGAGTTTAAACAACTTCACATTCTTTCCACACTAATAAAGCGGCACACACTTCAATCACAAGATTATAATCATACCTCAATATACCACAATTTAACCCCGATACTATTTATGTGCAGCTATAGTCTGAGACACTCTCCTGATTCTGTTTTCCAGATGGGGCCAAGTACCTGCGCCAGCAACTGACATTGCAATTACTTGATACATTTAAACATTGAATACATGTGGGCTTGAATATTAATAAGTATAAACCAATAAATATTCAATAAAAATGTGCACGTCTCGCAAATAAATGCCTGTATTGTAATTAAAGTACAGTGTGCCATCATTAAAATGCACGTGAAAGTTGTTTAAAAGTGCCAATATAAAGTGAGTTATACCTAACAAAGGGCATTTTGTCACACAACCTTTGCAGATGACCATGTTGAGATGCTGTACACCCAGCACCATACCTCCTCTGTTTGCAAACCAGTAGCGCGACTTCTCAGCCAGCTCTTTCATGGTCCCCTCCAAGCTGGACTATTGATTTTTCTACAAAACCCCTGCTTCCAACTTCCACTGGGTGGATTGTTTGTGGTCCAGGCCTCCTCCCTGCACTCTTCCGCTCTGCTGCCAGCTGATTAAACTCATTTGTCATTGGTATACCTTCCTCCAAAAGGACAGTGAGCCTTATATCAAGACCTTATTGGCAGCATTGGACAATTACTCACTATCTGGTCTAAGCATCATCGATTTCGTCTAAGGGGGAAGACTCGCTGCTCGCCTATAACCATCCACAACTTCCATGCCTTTCGAAGAGTAAGGAAAAATGTCTTAGCTGCTGCTGGCTTCTGGCAAGTTTTCATTAAAAAAACAACTCCCATGCCTCCTGCAGTACCCCATAGTACCCCTAGTGGTATATATACACCCATTTGATAACCACATCATTTAAATAATACCAGTTCTATCGGAAGATTTTGAAAAATGCTATGAGTTACTGCTAACAGTTAGTCAGAAAAAACAATCTTACCAAAAACCTTTCATCATTTTCAAAGGCAAATGCAATGCAAATGAGTTTTACATCTTATGTCAGAATCAATGCTCAGTTATGCTCAGGTTAGCATAGCATAAAATTGTATCTAGCTTACATGCTTTTTTTTTTTCATCTTCTAACATGATACTCATTTCACCTGACCGTCTTAACCAACAAACTTGTTCATAAATACATTTTAAAAAAAGGCCGGTATATTGAATGTATCTGCTCAAAATTTTCAAAAAAAATGAGTGAGGTGAAGTTTTTCTGCTATAGTGAGATACTCGCTTATTTGCTTATTTCAAGAGCGCTTAGTTGCTCAGGGATTCAAAATTGTTGCAATTGTAATCATTTTAATTCAGGTAGTATTAAAAGCCTGACGGAACATTTAATCAAAATGAGGTTACATATTTTAAATTAGATCAAACAAGAGTGCGGGTATGTGGTCAGTTGGCCGTCTCGGTTTAGATTTTAGAAACATGAATTTAGTAAGGAGAGAAAAACTTGGGTGATTCATAGTATGTTGGGCCCTAAATATAAATGAGCATAAATGAGCATGAGCAGGTGGAGAACACACTGCGCAATGAAAGGCTTCAGGTCTGAATTTGTACCCAGTGATAATCACTGCACCAGCACACAGCCATAGATGTTTTAACTGCAATTATTTTACTGCTGCTTTCTAATAACCTAATAAAGATGTCAGATAATTTAGCTTCCTTCAATTTGAAATAATTTGTTTCATAATATTTGCAGACAAATTGGAATGTATAATCTTAAATGCCGAAATAAATGTCATATATTCAGTGATCACACATATCAGCCAATCACTAAAGAATAAAAAAGTCTCATATACTATAGTGTCTGTACGAACCATCCCATCAATTATTGCTGTAGAAACAAACTGAATAAAACTCTTTGAATGAACTTAAACAAATCATTGACTGTCATTCCATATGAGTAAATGGCGTTCTATCACTATTCAGAACAACATCAGTTGGTCTGACTCAATTTACTTGGTTTAGGTCAACAAAATTTATTTGAGTTGCCTAAAGTTAGTTCCATGAGACAGTTGAAGGTCAGGTTTAATTGGGCTGGACCCACTCATTTTGCAACTGTAAAACACTCTACTAAATGTAGTTTATCTAACCCAAATAAATCAAGTCGAACAGAATTACTTGTTGAAGAAAGAACACCCATTCAATCATATGGAAATACTTTCCATGTTTAAATTCAGTGAATCCACAGGATACCTCTTCAGTGCAAACAATGTGTAGAGTAAGAGATAATAAATTTTTTATACAATGTATATCAAGGGCAGACACAAAGCAATGTATATCACAGAAAAAAATAATTGGCATGGTTGCGCAGTGGTTAGCGCTGCTGCATAACAGCAAGAAGGTACTGGGTTCAAATCCACCTCTACCAGCATTTCTGTGCAGAGTTTGCTGGTTCTCCCCCAGTCTGTATGGGTTCTCTCCGGGAACTCTGGCTTCCTCCCATAGTCCAAAAACATGCAATCTTATTGAGGTGAATTGGTGACCCTGACCCTTAAATTGCCAGTAGGAGTTAATGTGAGTTAGAATGGTTCTCTGTGTAACAAATTAATGAATATCATTACATGTACATATGTGTTTGCCGCTTCTCTGAACGGTTGTCTTTCCAGGACTATACTCTGTAAAGCGTCTTTGCGTATGTTGAAAAGCGCTATATAAGTTATTGTTATTATAGAAACTGGATTGTATTCATTAATGCCAAGTTTTTATTAAATCTTGTAAAAGTTAAGGTGTTGACTTTCATCCCTACACCCCCCTCCCCTTTCTCCATGTTTAAAGTGACATGGAGAGAGGGGAAAGGGATGTAGGGATGAATCTAAAATTGCCAGAGAGGGTTGTAAGAATGGGTTATATTCTCTATATTAAACAACCCTCATTCTGCAATGGAAATTATACATTCAATTTTGTCAGATTGATTCTTTCAATTCAAGACAAAGGTGTAAATCACGGTAACTGACAAGGCGAGCGAACTTGTACCTCATGGATGGTGAAGGGCTAAATCACCCAGTAAAGAGAGGTAAAGTCTTAGGCCACCTGAAATATCTATCATCTTATCATTGTAAAGAAAAAAAGCCTGTGCTTTTATTTTGAAGGGGATTTTTTATGCAGCAAAGTGCTGTAAATGCCCTGTAATGCTAATTGATACCTGCCATTTCACAGCATATAAGAAGACCTGAAAAACTTGTTTTCATATTAATAATTGAGCATGGCGAATCGCAAGTACGACATGAAAAAGCATGAAGCCGTCAAAACTGAAGAAGCATTTGGACTTATTTACTTCTCAGTAGTTGCACTTTATTATTTGATGTTTTTTGCATGAAAACACCAACTGAGACTGTTAAAAATGTATGTTACTGAAATGTACTGATTGTTGTGTCAACCTTATGACTAATGCTTGAATAAGTGACTGAATAGTTTTACTTAGTTTTTGAAATCTTGTGTTTCTAAGATGTACTTTTCGGTTTTGAGTAAAATCCAGCTAATTGAGTGTAAAAGGGAATATTTCCCTCTCTAGCAACACCACCTGCTGGTCGTTATGGTTTATCATTAAACTTGTTTTTTGTGTTTGCATACTGTGATATTCTGAACTATCTCATGTTCAAACTGTACTATATTTTCATTAAACGTATTTGAGAAGTTGAAAACTTTCCTCGATTTATGACTTAAGGGGTGATGGTGGGTCCTGAAGGCAGACCAGTTGAGAACCACTGGTCTAAACCGATCGCAAAAATGTCATTCCTGTTTTTCTGCCAAAACTAGGGGCGTATCTATTCTGATTTGCAAGGATGTGCCATATAGACATGTATCAACTAAACCGACCGGGAGAGCCGAAATCTGATTGCTTCTGGGGGAATTCACTCTGTTCCTGTGACTTTTGTTGATATATATACCGATCTAACTCTGACCATACAGCTTTTTTTTGCGGAATTTTGTCTCTTATTCCAGACGTATCACGATCTAACCTCATTAGTGAAGGAGATCTAAATTTCGTTTCAAAACCCTATATGGATGGCTCCTCCAAAAAACAAACTGCACACTCCACTACAAGGTTTTTTTTAAATGCATATACTAATAACTCAAACCTCTCTGATGTGTAGAGATATTTGAATCCTACAGACCGAGACTACTCTTTTCATGCACTTGTACATAATGTTTACACTCGTATAGACTACTTTCTCGTCGCCTCTAAATCCTCATTATCATCTACAATCATCACATCTATAGCCCAAGGTATCATGATAGATTGATCTCCAATCACAGCCCCCTTACCTTCACACTCAACAGCAGTGATCTGCATTCCTCTAGGCCATTGTTGAGAAAGGATCCTCAACTTTTTAATGACCCCAAATTCATTGAATATTTGCATAAACAAATGAAAGTATTCTTTGACACTAATAACATGCCAGAAACCTCAGTCTCTTATGTGTGACTGAGTGCATTCCACTCACAGGACTGTGAATGACCTAGAGCCAGAGACTGCTTATCACAAAAAATATATAGATTTATTAATATTTAAAACAAACTTCTCCATTCCGATGCACTGGAAAAGCAACATCTTAATATTGGCATGGTGAATCTATCAGTGCAGTATCCTAAGTCAAAATAAGCCCAAAAGTAAAGAGTGGGGCTTGACTGTCACCAGTGGTGTCAGTGTGAGCCTTGAATAAAGAATACTTGGTCACTAAAAATAGATAGGCAAACTACAAAGAAAGAATACTACACACAAATTCAGACTGAATTCAAACAATTATGGAACTTAGATTGACCCACATTAAGATGACTCAAGCCACTGAAAATGGCCCTTAACTTAGTGATTAAAAAAAAACTTAAAATCATGCTTTTCTCTTTCAATATACCTTCTGATGGCTGATATGCCGACAACCAATCGCCTTTTTCAGGCTCTCACAACTTTCTTACCAAAATCCTTTTTTAAACGATTAGATTCCATTATTCTCCCCTTTATCTGGGATTGGAAAGCTCATGGAATTAAAAAAGTTTACCTCCGCTTTCCCTGATGCCTGATTCCCTGATCATTACTGGGCATCCAATATTAAAAGGATTCCGATGTGATGATTCAGTTGAACCTCCTCATTGGCTGCAACTAGAGAGAGAACAATGGTTACTGTTGCCTGTATTGGTGGCAACTTGAAAACCTGCTGGTGGACACCAACAGTCAAGAAAGCCATTACCTGAAAAAGGAGGCATTTCAGAGTTGGTTAGAACCCACTGAAGCACCAGACAAGTACCGAGAGACCAGAAGGGTCAGCAGTTCTGCGGACTCTTGAAACAAACTTCTCATTGGGTGATGAAAAGAACACTTAAAGGAACCCCTGAACCCGGAAGCTACATCCTCTATAGTGGAGGCAGAGTTAGAAGACTGGGGGAGGGCCCATCTGTTTCCCTTGCAGAGGTCGCTGAGGTAGTTAAGAAGGGGGATGAGATCCGCCCTGAGTTTCTGAAGGTTTTGGATATTTTTGGGTTGTCATGGTTGACACACATATTCAATGTTGTGCAGCAGACGGGGATAGTGTCTGGGGAGTGGTAGACTGGGACCGGAAATCTCAATTGGAGAGGGGTGTTTACATGGAACATCTTTCTTCTGATTAGGCACTTCTACTGATTTTATGCAAAAGAAGGAGGCCCATGTAAACACACCTAATGTCTCAGTTTATTGCAGTGCAGAATCCAAGAAATCAAAGTTCAAACGCCCATTCACCAACCAAAGAGTCCCTATCTCCGTCTGTCAGTCTCTGTCTGACTTATTGAATTCAACAAATTTGAGGCAGAGTGAGCTTCTCGGCAGGCTTGGGAATGCCTCGGGAACTTCCCAGAGGAGTTGGTGGATGTGGCCGGGGAGAAGAAAGTCTGGGCTTCTCCTGAAACTACTGGCCCCGCGACCCGGACCAGGATAAGCAGAGGATTACAAGGCGAGACAAGCTTGTGTTAACACTCAAAGATGGTTTATCTTCCTGGATTACCTCTATTCACTTGGTGAGATGCATCTACTGGGAGATGCCGGTTCCTTGGGCAACAAGAGGTTGAATTGAAAGGAGATGAGGTGATCTGTGGAGAGTTGATCCAGGTGGCGACGAGGTGCCAGCAAAACACGGACAGCAACCCAATGTCAGGGGTTAACGGAGGACTGGCCCCTTCACGTTGGGGGTGAGTTTCTGCCTCATGCAAAGGAGGTTAAATATCTTGGTGTAAGGGAGAATCGACCGGGAGATGGACAAGCGGTTTGGTGCAGCATCAGAAGTATTGTGGGCATTGTATCGATCTGCTGTGATGAAGAAAGAGCTGATTCATAAGGCAAAGCTCTCAATTTACCGGTTCCAACCCTCTACGTTCCAACCCTCACCAATGGTCATGAGCTCTGGGTAGTGACCAAAAGAATGAGGTTGAGGATACATTCCTTCGTAGGTAAAGCTGGGCTCAGCCTAAGAGATAAGCTATTGAGCTTAGACATCTGGAGAGAACTCAGAGTAAACCGCTGCTCCTTCGTATGGAAAGGAGCGAGTCGAGGTGGTTTGGGCATCTGATCTAATGACTCCAGGTTGCCACCCTGTGGATGTTTTCTAGGAGAAGACCCTGGTAGATACTCATAACTCTCTGAAGGGACTATATATGTCATCTGGCCTGGACATGCCTCGGGACGCCTCACGATGACCAGGAGAGTTTTGCTGGGGAGAGGGATGTTTGAAAATCCCTTCTTAGCCTGCTGCCACCGGGACTCGATCCTGGATAAGAAGAAAACGGATGGAGTGATGGATTGATGAATATTGTCGCCTAGCAGTTATTTGAGAGAATAATGAAATCATGTTGTCTTATTATGTACAGTTATGCTAATCAGTGACCGGCTGAGCAACATTCTGACATTCTGATTAGGCGAAAACGGGGGAGTGAGTGTCATGACTCCTGAGTTATTTCTTAGTTTATTCTGTTTTGGATATCTGGTTTTATTTTGAAGGTTTATTTTCTTCATCCTGCTCGGCTTCCTGTTCTACTTTAGAAAGTCTTGCTCGTTGTTTTTTTGATTAGCTTTACATTTCCTGTCCTGGTTTCTTTGATCTCTTTGACCTTATATTCCCTTTCTTCAGTTTATGTTATATTTGTCATCCCTCCTGTCTCTGTGTAGTCTTTGTTTGTTTCACTTGTGCTCCTTCTCCCTCTCTGTGTCTGTCTTTTCCAGTATTGCTTCTGTTCTCCTCTTTTGTGATTGTTCATCATGTTCACCTGTGTTTCACTTCCAGCTCTGTCTCATTACCTCAGTGTATATTGTCTGTGCTCACCTTTCCTTCTGGGCCAGTTTGTTGTTGATGTTACGTGTCACACGTCCTCCTTTTTCCTGTCATTCCTTTTTCCTCGTGCCCCTCAGTGTAAGTTGTTCTCAGTCTTCTGTAGTAGGTTTACTCCTACTGTTTGTATAGTTTTTTCACCTGCCTTGCTCCAGGTGGATTATTTTGGATTTTTGGTTTGTTTTTCTCCTGAACTGATTTTATGGTATTGACCCTGGACTGATTATTCGATAGTGCCTTTTGGACTGAATAATGAAAGAACTCAACTGCATCTGCTCTGCCACTGCCTGCTTTCATTGTGTTTGCACGTGGGTCCAAATTTTGCTCCGAACACAGTTCCTAACAAAGAGACATATTCTGATACTGTATGAGTCGGGTAATGCAATGAATTTTCAAGATCAGTTTCTTTTTATGAGTTGGACAATCGTCTGAATTTTAATGGTAAGTTACTACTTACACCCCAGGGTACTGTACGTTTAGAGACGTCAGACTTATGGAGCAGCAATGATGAAATGTCTGTGACAATGATGTGTTAAATTCAACAATTAAATGAGCTAGCTGATTGTCACATGCATCTATGCATAGCCATAAATAAAGCGAGAGCCAGAACTTCAACATCTCAGCCCTGATTCTGTCACATGTGCCGGAATATTAACCTTGAAATCACAGATTGTCTAATTTTTGATGCTTGGAAACCAAACATGTCAGGAAATAAAGTTGGTAGACATTCAAATGAATTAACCAAAATTTGCTTTTACATCTTTGCTGCTTCATTATTCATCCCACGACCCCTCACATTTGTCTTCGTGTCCAAGGAGGATACTTTACTGAGCCATGGAACTACAAATAAGGAAGTAAAAGATACCCCCACTTCAATTACAAAGAATTCAACTTCATGTGTAAATTCATATGTCGTAAATAAATTCACCTTTGGCTTTATTTTTATCTGGACAACATGCCCTTTTGGCTGATAAAACTAATGATCTTGTTTTGATGCAGGATTTTATTTTTTTGTTTAATTTATTGGTAGCTTTAGTCCCCTAAAAGATGTCAATTCTTCAAACACCACCATTTAAAGTGCAAATGAGTCTTCTGTTTTAACTCTCAGCAAGAGAAGCAAATAAGCATATATCCTGCACTGCTTGCATTAAAGTAATTTCTTTTATACGTTGACTTGTATTCAAGCTAGAAGACCTAACTATCAATCTATGTAAATCCCTGGCCTGCACCACACCAATCTGAACACAACAGCAAACTCTGCAGCACCTGGAAGTGAAAATAGTTGACAACCCCTGCAACGACTCCTAAAAAACAATTCAATAGCAATGTGAGCATGAAAGGAGCCACAAGGTTATAATAAGGAATCTTTACTTAGCAAAACACTACCATCAAAATACTTTTATATGAAATAGTAAATGGACCGTACTTATACAGTGCTTTGTGAGTCTGCTTGACCCATCAAAGCACTTTACAGCACGAGACAGCATTCCCCCATTCACACAAACATTCATGCAGTGGCAACAGAGTGCCATGCAAGGCGCCTCCTATCAGTCCACGTTTCTGATGAAGAGGGCGATGAAGATGCAACCTAGAAGGGCCACGGTTGATGCCGAAAGGACAACCACAATCACACTTCCTGCCATATTGACCAGAGCACCAAGCCCTGCCCCCACAATAATCTGAGCCAGCTGGACCATGCAGGTGAGAGCAGCACAGTCAATCCCGGTGCCTCGTTGACTTTCCGTGCTTCCTCGCAGCTTCTGTTGTTCCTGTAATCACAAGAGGAGGAAGAAGAGGTGAAAAAGTGAACAATATTTCAGGTCAATGAAAAAATGCAACAAAACTGGCAAACTCCGTGTGGGTTGAGTCTCAATTTTTGTACAGAGTGCTCTATTGGGTGGGAATAATTTAGAAAAACATAAAGCCGAACATCAAAACGTTCTTACTGGTGATGTTATATTTTCTTGAGTCGGCTGGGTCAAAGGCACTCCTGGTATGAAAAAAAAAAAAAGGAATTGTGGAGGACACTCTGCCCTGACGAAGACCACTGTAGCGAAACACGAAGGCAAAATATATCTCTCGGTTTCAATTCCTTCTTTTCCTACTGTTGCCTTTACAACAAGAATGTGTTGGACCCACCAGACTCTAGGCCATATCACACCACCGGTAAGCAGGTCTTGACTTTGTTTTTCAATATTTCGTGTCATTGCTATCTGGATTACCACAAATATTGATCCAGAAACATTTGGGCAAACAGAGAGCACATGAAGCTTTCTGCTGACCATTTCATATTGTGAGTTTATTTTTTAAGATGACTAGAGCAATCCTCAGGGACCTCAGCCTTTTAATGTCAGATCCCACCACCTACTGGTTGATTCTCTGTAACAAGATATTTATCCAATGTGTAAGGACATGTCAATATGTATTGTGTTGACAAAAGTGTTTTCTACAAAGAATACATTTTTAGCCAACACCCAAAGGAGGATATTATGCTCTATGATGTTTAGTAACTCAGTTATTTTACTTTAAAGTAATCCATTAGTAACCCAATGATAGAGGTTATGGCAGTTTTGGTCATAGCTTTAGATCGTTTTCATTAATAAAACATATGATATTGATATGGTAAAAGGACCAGAACCATTCAAATGGATTATAAATCAACTTGGATAATTCACTTTGCAGCATTAAGATGCAATGTGAAAAAAAATGTATCTTCTAGATTTGCATACTTCCCAGACTTTAAAAACCATGTTTATCACTTTAAGATTTGATCCAAATGTAAAGTGCATTATAAATTAAATGTATTATTATTATTATTATTATTATTATGTTTTTAAATGGCTGTCATTTGTAAAATATAGATCTGAGCTACTGCGATGTCATCATTTCATAGAAACCACTGCAGCCAAATATGCTGAGATGAAATGGAGGCTCCAGCATTTGGTGCCAATAACTGGCATCAACATCGAAGACTCACAAATGAGAGAGAGAGAGAGGTGTAGTGTATATATATACACATATATTTATATATAAACTGATCAGCCATAATATTAAAACCACTCATCAGGGGTTGAATAAAATTGAGAATCTTTTCTGAACATCTCCAAAATATTCAGGTTTTGTAGGGTTCTCCCATTCTACATAGTAAGTACCTATGAAAGTCGGCCAAAGAAGAAAACTGGCGTAGATGCGAGAGGGTTCATGGGGGGTTCATGCGATGTTACATGTCCATTTATTCTTTTGGCTGAAGAGAATTTTTTAAAGTTTTGCTTTCATTTTTACTTGGCACCCAGCTGACTATTTTTTTTGTTGGTTGAACATATCAAGTGAAACACCTCAACCGTACCTCTTCTTCATGCTGATATTCGGCCACCAGGTTGAATGGGATGGTGTAGAGCGTGCTGGACATGACGCCAAATACGCTGCAGAGAGTGAGGGTGGCGATGACGTTGGGAAAGAGGCCAATCAGGCTGGTACCCAAGCCGAACACAAAGTAGCCGATAAAATATAACCCCTTCAAGCCGACGTATGGAAGAAGAACACGCTGCACGTCTGAAAAGACAAACATCATGGGATCATACATTACCGTTGGTTGACAGAAGATGTTGGACAACTTCAAAACCATCTCCAACACGGTATTGCACCACTAAAAGGTCATAAACCCCCATTAGAATGATAGATATGCTAAAATTTGTCCAAAATAATGCCTTTCTTTTCCGAGCAGCAAATATAAAACACTGAATATTTTTAGCATCTAGAAAATGAAAAGAGCAAAAACTCCATTCACAATGGTTGGATTTTCCTTTCCCTTGGACTATTGTGTTTTTATATGGCACCTGCATAAAAAAAAGAAAAAGATAAGGCTGCTGTCCATGTCATCTGGGACCATCTGGGTGTTATTGCATTATTCTGCATTGCACAAAAGAGACAGAAGCAGTAATTGCTCCCTGCTCTCCATATTCCTGTGAGATCATGTCAGATGATCATTCAGATAGATGCTTATAATGTTAGTGCATGACATGGCATTGCTAATGGATTCTGGCTGTGATTGGGAATGTACACACATACACACACAAATATGAATATTCCCCAATTATTCCATCTACCCACACAGACAAAATGGGGAGCATAGGTACTTACAGGAGTACAGGGCAGAGGACACAGCATTAATGCACAGCCCCCAGCAGCCCACCTCCACCCCTCTCTCATATGTGGCATAGGCTGTAGAGTTATGAGCTGCATAAGGATTTCCTTTGTACACAATCTGGAAGGAAGAGAGTAGTAAGGGGAATGAGAGTGAAAGAATATATGGCTGCAAGTGAAGTTTAGCTGGGCTTACGCTGACATCCCAAACAGCAACGGTATATCTCCGAAAAGCGCCCAATACCCTGGGTTGTACAAGCAATTCCCTGATTGAACTCTTCAAATTAAATGTGAAATTCTGTCTGAACACGAAGGTTCCAAGGCGGTGGCAGTGATGACGATTTCAAAATATATCTGACTTTTCGGGGGATATTATAAAAGTAGAAGTTGACTTTTCCACTGACTTCTGTAAATGTTGGTCTCCTTTAATAAATTATTTTATCTCCTCTCTCCTCCATAAAAGAAGCTCTGACAGATAATGATTGTGGCGGTAAGTACTGCCTCAAATGTAGTGCATCCTCTGATCAACACACAGACGACGATATAGTGCCACATTCATTATTATTATACATGACAGACTTCTCCCCAACTTTCATCATACGTTTAGCCCCACATAAATCAGGATTAATGGAGATAGAAACCAGGAACCATTGCAGCAGGTTCATCTTCTTCACATTATTGCTCTGACCTCGCCTTGTCTGACATTGAGTCACATTTAAGTTTGTGACTATTCATCATTGATTAATCGTAAATGGGATGCAGGCGGCCAGTAACAAGACAGTAACGATTATCTAGTGTAATAAAGTGGATAAAATAAGGTTCACCATCATAATACGACCACCAAGAAGGAAAAAAAAATGCCATCAAATGTAAGAAGGTTTTCTGGGGTAAAGGGTTTAATGATTCCCCTTGCCATTATTGGCTGCTTCTCTGTTTTAAAGCGTGCACTGAAATAGCTTTGTCATTTACCATATTTTTTTATTTCCATTTTGATTACACATAAATCATCAAATACTGAAAATAACGACTGTATTTTGCACACTTGAACACTCGATTATTCTAGCAGAGGTAGCTTTGACGCCTTTACTCAAAGGCCATTCTACTGTTTGGATAACAGTGGGGTAGGTTGTTTTTTTTAGGCTATGCCTTTTTCTATCATTATTGAACAAGCAAACTGTCTTTTATTTGAACCAATTGATTATATACTTCTATTAATCTAATAATAATTACCAGCAATGCTAATTCTGTATTTATTTATTTTCTTTGGTTTCAGTGTACATTTTTATGGTGGTAAAATTACACATTTTGTCCAGCATGTTTATAAACAGTAAAAAAAAAGAAAAATAGAAAACTATATCCTGATGAAATCTTGTATTTCAGGGAAGACATTTAATTTTAATTAGATTAGCTATACTTATTGGTAAAGCCTGGTTTTTTTTTTTACATCTTATTAGACTTTCTTTGGTTGTATCAAGTTACATAATTCTGTTTAGTAAGTCCTCGTTTACTTAAAAATGCAAAAAATCCTACATAACCAATATAAGTTTCTCAAAAGCCATTTTTAAACCCTCTTCCTCGTCGTCCCCTTTGACATGTGGTGTCCCCCATGGCTTCATTCTTGGCCACCTTCTCATTAGCATATACATGCTGTCACTGGGTCCTGTTATAAATAGGTTCAGTCATTTTTCAATGAGAAATAGTGACTCAAAATGTGCTCAACCAAACAGTTCAGTAGGACATTAAAGATTTACGCTAATGACTAATAGCTGGAGATATTTGGAAAGTTAGTTTACACAGCTCAACAGAAAGCAGTGATGGGTGAAAAATTAAGACTTTATATAAACGTAGCTAGAAATGTGTTAGGTTTTAATGTTATGGCACAGACTGTTTGTAAAAGACATGGAGTAAAGTATGTACATGCTCAAATGAGTACCTGTCCCATAAAGTCTGTGAAGAAGAGCATATTGCACAGGAAAGCTGTCCAACCCAACAGGTGACTGATACAAAGGAAACGGAGGTGGTTTGGCATGTTGATGATAGTCTTCATCAGCGACCTGAACGTCATCTTTTTCTGGGCCTGCAGACAAACACAAATATCGCAAACAATAGTTCTGATTCAATAACAAAATAACCAAATAGATTTTCCACTCGCAGCACTCATTATCATCTCCAGCTAGTGGAGCTTCACATTGGTTATGATAACAGAACAGAGGCTTCAAGAACTTCAGAAATGAAAGCTAAACGCTTCATTCATCATGTCATCCTATTAGGATAATGTTGTGACTTAAGAAAGCAATCCATTAAATATGGCATCAAATATCCATATGTATGTACAGTTATTACTTGGTAATATTCTTGTTTAGGATTGGCTAAGTGCAGGGGCATTTATCTTTTAACCTGGATCAGACAAAAAAGAAGTGCTGGTGTTTTCTTTTGTCAAAAACAACTAGAAATCGTGTGTCCAAGGAAACAGAGACCCCCCATACTGGAAGAACTTTGGAAAGACTGTTTTCCCTGATCAGGGAATGTGAGCAAACTGAGGAGGTGAGTTTTTACCAGTCAGAACATTAATATTCTAAGCTATAGACCCATTGATGTTAGGATACTACCAGCAAGAAGGTCTGCATCGGAGCAGAGGAACCCTCCTCTGAGGTTTTCCTCAGAGGAGGGTAAGGTTCCTCTACAGACAACCAAAGTCAGTTAATAATTTAGACATTTAAACACATTTTTATGTGAAATAACTAAATCATTGTCCAATCAGGATTATATTTCTAATTGATTCTAACTGTCCTAACATTTAGGGATTAAGCATAATTTTCTAACTTCCAATTTAGCGGTTTGAACCCTTGAACAATAGCTGGCAATTGCAGTAAAGTTCTTGTGGGGACCTTTCAGTGTAGACAGACGGCAAGGAGTGTAAACAGCTCCAAACACTGTCCGGTTTCCCCATGATGTCAGTGCGCCTAAGAGCAATAGTACCATGATAGTTAGAGCCTCAGAATATGACTCCTTGACTGTGAACACCTACCACTACAATTTAGGAACATTGATGTTATAATTAGTTTGACTGTTCCTTTAACCTGATTCACTCCAGGTTTCTTCCATGTCAAATGTCAAAGTGCTCCACCCAGTTTCATATTAATCCATTCAAATAATTTATGTGCAATGGACAAAAACTCTCCAAAACACCCCAACGTTCAATAAGTAAATATATTAAAAGATCCTGACTCCGCCCCTTTATCCAGATCCTTGAGATTATTTTATGATTGTTTTATGGATATCTGTCAAACATTTCTGCTATGTTTCATAAAAAAGATATATCCATATATATATATATATATATATATATATATACATATACACATATATATATATATACACGTATATATATATATATACATATATATATACAGACATACACATATATATATACATATACAAATATATATATGTATATATATACACATATATATATAAATATATATACACATATATATAAACATACACATATATATATACATACACATATATATATACAGACATACACATATATATATATTCATATATATATATATACAATAACCGTAATGACAGAATTCACTTTGTTTTCATAAAGACATTCCAATTCCACTAAGAAAGCTCTCATCAGACCTGACATTGAGACATTGAGACATTGAGAGTAGATTTTCTCCACTTAACTACTGCATTAAATTGCAAGCATGGGCAGGACAAGAGGTTTAGAAAATAGATATACATTATAAATACATTAGTACAATCAAGATTCATCAATATTTTACAAAGTCTGATAAGTAAACACACATTCAAAAAAATAGAGAGCTTTTTTTCTTAGCTCTGCATACCTCCTTGTTCGGCTGCTTGGCACTGGAGGTCACTGAGTTGGCCTCCCCCAAAGCTGAGAATGACCTTGGCCTAAGGTCTGTGATGGATGCACGGCCTACAGTGGAGACGGGCTCTTTGGCCAGTGTGCCGTAACCATTGCTGTGGGAGCCCAGCTGGAGGGCACTAGGAGGTGAGTGTTCAAATGCAGGTGGCTCCTTTCCCAGAGGTTTCTCAGGAATACTGAAGAGGTGCACGGAGAGGAGGATTCCCCAGGTCAAAGCAGAGAAGAAGTAGATGACTTGGTACTCCGAGCCCAGCGCCTGGCCCATTGCTGTATGACCCCAGTCCATAGCTCCCACCAAGTAGCCGAATGCGCCGCCCAGACCTGGAATACACAATGGCAAATGTTAGTGAAAAAAAGTGTGACTCTTTGAACAAGAAATAATTCTATAACTTTGAAAAACACACAATTCAATGGAGTTTTATTATTAGTTTTATTTCCCTAAAGAGTCAGGGATATTTTGGAATCTTCATCATCTGTCATGTCTGCAGTTCCCTTGTGTTATTACTCCAAAACTGATCAATGGATCATTTCATTTCTGGGAAAGGTTGGTTGTGGACACTAGACGGATAGAGTAGAGTAGATTATCTACTGTTGGTCTAATGTATACAAAATTTGATGCATATGAATTGACTCAATGAGGTTTATCTTGTATTTATCACATTTCACTCTAATAGTTTATATTTGACCCACTAGGCGAAGCTTTTTGCAAATACACTGTTTCGCAGCCATAACTTAACCGTTGGTCCGATTTTTTCCCGAATTTGTTTCAAACGCAGCTGCTGCCTCCATCTGAGCCACTTGGTATAACCAGGAGCATCCCTGAGTGCCAAAGAAAGCAAGAGACAGAGGGTGATGAGGAAGAGAATGTATCATGAAAGACCAAGCACATGGAATGTAGCACAGACAAATGCAGGAAGTGGCTGACATCAAGAAATCATACAAGAGGCTGAAGAAGGCAGTCCTGAAGGAAAGCACAGAGGCTCTCATCATGGCAGCACAAGAACAGGTCCGAAGCACCAGGTGAATAGAGGCAGGGGTTTACCCCAGTAGACGGGATCCAAGGTGCAGGCGGTACAAAGAGCCCCCTGAAACAGCCAGCACATAGTGGCAGGTTGTAGGATACAAGCAAACACCATTGAGGGTTATTCACCACTTTGGTGCTAGACACAAGGTCAGAGGATCAAAAGGTTATAAGTTGTCGGAGTTTCGTTAATGTCGGTACCAAATTCCACGCCGCTGAGTATTATGGTCTTAACCAGGTTGTTTAACCTATTGATCATCCAAATCAAAAGAACCGCAACGGACACACAGAGCCATGCGTTAGATATAAAAGATCAGTAGTCTGTCTAGAAGAAAATTGAGTTGTGAAAGTCAATTTTATCACAGAGGGGGAGACTGTGATTTGAAGACTTGATTATAGCATTTAGAACCTGGCATACACTCCTCAGGTTCAGAGTAGTACAGAGGGGGCAGCTCACGGGGAAGCACACACCAATCTCTGCTCCCACCTCCTCAAACCTCACATGTCAGCGATGGTAGGGGTATCCACAGAGTCATGTGCTGAGCATCTGTCTGGCTCAGCCCAGACCCATGACAGCAGCACATGACTAACTCCGGGCTGGATTACTGCCTGACCGGCATGCTCACACCACCCGGTTCCTGCTGACAACTCCGCACAGCACTGAAGCTCACACTGAGAGTTCTTGTAGGCCCTGGGCAGTGTTTGATTTTCTGTATAGCTTAAGACATATCTTCATAGACTAAATTTAACAGATTTTTTTAAGGTTACTAGTCTACAGAGTTTAATATAAATTATAAAAAAAACATGGCATATTTTTCATGAGAGATTTATGAAAAAAATGAGAAAGCATTTTTCCACCACTTTTATTTGCAGTGTACCAAAAAGAGTAAGAGTTTTCAGAGCTCTCTTTGTGCTCTGAATAGAATAAGATCAGTTTGGGCATTTTGACCCAACCTTCGTTGGGGGGTTCATGTCCTGACATTGACTAGACCACTCCAACAACTTTAATTTTTGTGCTATTCATGGTTTAAGTCATCTGTTCAGCACCATAAACAGAAAGGGTGATGACCTTACATTCTCTTTCAGGGTGGTCTGGTAGACAGCAGAAGTTTCCCTTAGTTATGGTAAGTCGTCTTGGCCCTGAAGATGAGAGGCATCCCCACAACATTTCACTACCACCTTTATGATTGAGTGCTGTGGATTATCTTTTGGAAGGCTGTGGTTTACTGCAGATATAACAGGACCCCTGACTTCTTGCCTCATCAGTCCAAAGAATCTTTTCCTAAAAGATTTCAGTTGTGTTGTGCAAAAATTCTGGTGAGCCTTAATGACCTTCTAGGTTAGCGATGGCTTCTCCTCACCCACTCTCCCATGATGCCATTTACTGATTTTGATATAGTGTTCTACTGCTGAAACCTATGTGCTTCGAACATCCTGCGTCTGAATAAGAGATGATTTGACCGAAAAGGGCGGGTAGTTTTCATTTCAAATGTTGAATGAAGGTCCCACATAGCTTGGCATTAGATAGTCACAGATATAGAAGAAAGCAGTTGGAGGTTAGTACTTTTTCACAGGTCTGTACATTATCCAGGATGTTTCAAACGCAGTAGGTGCCTCAATCCGAGCCACATTCATGATTCAGGAACATACAGTTTGGATGAACGTGAAACGATGAAAACATCAGATTTCTTGTCATGAAATAGCCTTCACTTTTGAACCTTCTTGCTGAGTCTAAATTATGTCACACATAGAATTAATTCACTGTAAATAAATACTCTCTGTTGGAACTACATGGACAGAAAGGCTTTACACATCCATCCATCCATCCCTCCATCCATCCCTCCATTCAATCAAGACAAATTAGCAGACTCATGGAACAACCACGAATAAATGATAGGGTCTATAGAGCTACCTCTCTGAGATCTACAGTAACTCACGTCTTCCACTAACATGTTCAGCCTCAGAGGCAGCAATATCGCTCCATCATCACACTAAACCTTTAACAAGCAGAACAAAAAGTTCCTTAAAATATGTTGTGCATCAACTTATTTTGCTCTTAAAAATATGCATGTACTAGTCATAATGAATAAGACCCATCGCGTAAAACTAGCTGGTATGTAACTTAACCCAAATAGATCCTGTCATCTCCTTTTCTCCTGCTTCGCAGTGAGGAGTGAGATATATGGGTCCCATCACATTTACTTAGGTGAACATAACTCAGAAACTTTGAATTTCTTTTCATTAAACATTCTACACACAGCAATCAAGTACTGGATTTGGGCTTTTTGTTACCTGGAGATTTCGGACATGTTGTTCTTTTTGTTTGCATGGATAGAATTTGGCTAACTCTGAGTGTGATTTCTCTCGGATAAGTGTTTCAATAGTATTCCTCAAAACTGTTCAATAGTCTTTCACAAATTATTTCTCCCACCTGGAAAGTTTCCTTTGGATATTTGACATTTAGGGAATTTTAATTTTTTTAAATTAAATACTTTCCAGATATGAAATGAAATGGAGTTTCCATTATCTGAGACAACTTGAATAAAAAATAGTTTCCAACGGTGTCAAGCTGTCAGTGTCAAGCTGAAAGTTAAGTAAAGGTTCTAAATTGATTATTTTTATGTTAGGAAAATAGAAAAACAACATTTATTTATTGTGATATTTTGTCATCTGGTGAGCCAACTGTTGGATTTGCATAAATCAGGCTGACACAGAGCCTCAAACGGAGTCATGTTTCTGATCACCTGCCAAATACAACAGTCACGCACTTTTTCTACTCTTAACATTTGGTTAAGAGTAGAGTGGTTTTCATTGGTGCTAACAGGCCACGTAAAGCCAGCCGTTTCTTCCTACATCCACCATGATAACAGTCTCCATCCATCCATGAGTTTTATCAAGCTTCTCATCGTTCTCCCAGTAAGAATAAAATGATGAATTTCACAGGACTAGACAGGACTTGTGTACACCTCATCCACAGTCTCCCCAGCCGATAGCTGTGACTAAGACTGCATATTCTATGATATTTAATCATTTTCAGGGTTTGGCTCACCAGTTCTTCACAGGGCTGACACATAGAAAAACAATTTGACGCATAAGGAGTGGTACCTCCAACAAGAACATTTGCAGATCTCATGAAAGAATGATTAAACAATTTCATTTCCTGTTTGGTTTTAGTTATCATTAGCTCCTGTTGAATTCAGACATTGTCATGTGTCAAACTGCCATAGCTACAGTGTTGGATGAAATTTGTGAATATTCACATTATAATGATTTATCAAGGTGTTTTGACTTTTCATTTTACCCAGTTTTACATTAATGTGGCACAACTATTTCAAGATGAATGTAGCCTTCTTTAAGTCAGGACTCAGGTTGGACTATGGAGTTATAAAAACGTATTGTTTCATGGCAAAACATTGATTCGGGGCTCTTCTCTTCCCTAAAGATCACAAAAAGTGTCATTTGTTGAAATCCATTTAAAACATATCCTTCTTAAAAACCCATGGAGAAAAAAATAAACAGTAGTGATCAGATGACCTCCTCTAAGCCTCATTGATGCAGGTAACAAACAACCACTCGTGCTAATAGTGACACAATGTAGAGTCACTTGTTCACCTTATCTTGGTTTTGGACTATTTGGAGAGGCAGGAGCATCCAAAAGGCACCCATGTAGCCAGAGTCTCAACATTGATTGGAACCTTCAGCCATCTTGTTGTGAGACAGCACTGCTACTGCACCACACTTGGTAAATAAATGAGCAGACTTTTGAAAACAGAGACAACTAGAATTGTGTATGTGTGTGTGTGTGTGTGTGTGTGTGTGTGTGTCTTACCTGTGAGTAGAGCATGGTAGTGCAGACCTCTCTCCCTGTTATGATGTGAACACACATCAAACAAGTAGGCCTTGATGGGCCCGTCGATGAAGTCTGCAGAGAAGTCAAACAGCACCACCCCGAACATCACCACCACTATGGACCATGTACTCCTCAGTGATCTGTCACTGACTATCTCTGCAAAACAGAACCAAAAATCCCATTATTCATCAAATACAACAGCAAATGATGCAAAAAACCAACAACATTACCTTTCTCCATATTATTTTTACTGGACCATCATTACTAAATTTGCAACTTTAATTTGGCAGGTCAAGACCTACCTCGGGGGAAATGGAGCAGAGAAAAGTTGTCAAAGGACAATAAGATTTTTTTTCATAAGAAAACCAAATATATATGACTGGAAGTGACTATATAAGAGATTTCATAAGGTGACTCATCAAAGTCTCTTCTTATAATCTTCAAGAGGAATGAAGGGAGCTGAAAAGAAATCAGGCAAAAAATGCATGTAGTTAAAACCAAATCAGGTTTATGATTATCCAGCAGGAATATGAAAACCTATTATACAAAAAGTTGCAATGAATCGAGTGTTTCACTTATTAAGATTCACATGCCGTCAGAATAGAAATACTACTAACAATTTAAAGATCTATTCAGAGTGAAGCAGTCATGCTGAGAGCAGTATCAACAACGAAAAATTTATGTCATGCTATTCCTCTGGGAATAACCGCAATCTTGTAAATCATGAAAAACAAGCAGCTTTTTAGCGAGTGCCAGAAGAAAGAAACATTATACAATCCCTGTCATGACTGCAGCAATGGCTGTAGTATTTTTAGGAATAGGAACTCAACCGATAGGCCTTTCAAGATTATTTTCTGAAAAATGTGTTGCCTGAGTAATTAAATGGGTTCCACATGAAAAGACCTCTCAACCCAGCGCTCCACACATTCCTTCAGACTTCAGAGGATTAGAGTGTTTGCAGAGAGTCTCAGGTATTTGATAAAATGTTAGGAGATGTGAGGACCGCTGTGATTATTTTTTTGTTCCCTTACATCATCGTTCTAATTATCCTCCAATATATAGATATGACTGAGGTAATGATGGTTATTTGGTCCAAACCCCCATAATTTGAAACTTAATTATCATTATGGGTTGTCAGTGGCTATTCCCCTCTCCCGGAGAGATTTGGACTTGTCTCCACTGCCCTTGCCTGAATTCTCTTCTTTTGAATGCCTGGCATTTAATAGTAAACCCCCTTTCTTAATGACCATACTTCTAATCTACCGGCCACCCAAACCAAACCCAGGCTTCATCTCTGAGATCTAAACCTTTTTTCGACCTTTTGCACAACCTCTGTACTGGGAGATATACTGGGAGATATGAACATTCATGTCGACACCCCTGCATGTCATTTTGCATCCGAATTTCTCAAAACACTGGATTGTTTTAATCTCAGGTAACTTGTCGATGTCTCCACCCAAACCATGGGGCACACTCTGGATCTTGTCATCACTGACTCTGCTCCTCTCAGCAATCTTCTTGGGTACGATCTGGGTGTGTCCGACCACAAGGCCGTCTCCATGGAACTGTCACTTGTGTCCCCCCTCACTAAGCCCAAACGTCAAATCTACTTCCGGAATTTGTAACACATCAACCCAGAAACCATGACAGATGACCTCCAGCATCTTCTTTCTGTAAACTTTGAATCAGCCAATGACTCAGTGTATTTCTACAATAACTCCCTGAGTAGCATCCTGGATCGTCACGCCCCTGTAAAAAGTAGAACAGTCACCTTCTCCCGCTCAGCCCCCTGGTTCACAAGCGAGCTACGGAAAATGAAGGCAGCTGGGATCCTTGAGCGGCGTTACAAGGCTTCAGGTCTTACTGTCCACAAGCTAAACTTTCGGGAACACCAAAGGTCTACTCAAAGTCCTTTAGAGAGGCTCTGTCACTGTTCTACTCCAACATCATCAAAACCAGTCCTGGAAATTCTAGACAGCTGTTTTCCACCATCAATCATCTTCTAAAACCACAAACTCCCCCACTTACAGAAATTACAGGAAAGCACTATAATAATTTCATGGCTTTCTTCAAATCTAAAATTGACTCAATCCGTTCTGTCCTTTTTGGTTCCTCCACTCTACCTATCCAGTCTGCTTATTCACAGTTTGAGATCTCCAAGCCTGTAAACTGCTTCCCAGAAATCTCCCAGCAAGAGGTTGAGTTTATCATCAGGACGAAGAAACCCTCCACCTGTGCCCTCCACCCCTTTCCTACAGCCCTAGTTAAAACTAACATCTCTTCCATCAGTCCCCTGATCACCGCTGTAATAAATCAATCCCTGCAGACCGGCTTTGTTCCATCTGCCCTAAAAACCGCCATAATCAGACCACTATTCAAAAAAACCCATTCTCTTTCCAGAAGTTTTTGTAAATTACAGGCCCATTTCCATTTCCAGAGTCCCACAACTTTTAATTAACATTGTTGCTTTTTGGTCATATCTTTATATAATTATTATTACATTTTTTATTGATGCTTTTATCTGCTTTTACCTTATAGAACTTTGAGATTTGATCCAAATGTAAAGTGCGTTATGAATTAAATGTATTATTAATATTTTTACTAAATAGCAGATTCTACACCCCTGCAGTGAGTCGGCTGGGGTGTAGAGTCTGAGAACAAAGTGTTCCTCTCAACATTTATCAGGGTCACATGTCCTTTGGTGTGGAGATCTTCTCATGATGCTGCCTGGAGCTGGGAAGATTCTTGTGAGAAAGTTCCAATGCAAATAGGGGTATACTGCGTTAAACAAAAAGTACAATAAGATTCACCTCGTCATCTGACTGTGCCAGTGGGCACGGGCTCAGTACAACACCAACTAGTCACATATTCAGTCACAAGATAAATGTTTGAGCCTAAGAGCCTCTCAGGATCTTATGTCGACACATTCATTCTTTTGTCTTCCGGCACTTTTTTTTTGCTAATAATCTGCATATACGGATTCAGTTCAAGATCCAAAGTCCACAAAAAAGAACGCTAGAAAAGAGACATTAAGTGTTGTGACCAGAATTAAAACAAAGTAAAGAGTAGCAACTTTTTTCTTGTTATGATAGTCAGACCTGGATGCTGAAATTAGAATTGCCCGCACTCTATTGGGGCAACTATTTGGTGATTAGTAAACTTAAAGTCAAATTCATTCTGAATTTGCACTGCCTACTTTTTACCCAGCAGTACTGAAAATCTAATCCTCTTATCTACACTGCTTAGTTTTAATGAAATTCGGTTGAAAGGCATTCATTTAACATCTCACATATTGTTTGTCTGTACCTGAATTGTGTAAACTATGGGCTTCTATGAACCCTTTTTCTATTAATGGTGCTATATGTATGTAGTACCCTTTCTTTATCATTACATCATTGCGAAAATAATCCACTTAGTTTAAGGCTGACGATCTTTGAGGTGCAACAAAGCCATTTACTTTTACTGGAAACAGCTCATATCCGCACAAACGGAAAGATAGAACATTTGCCTCTTATGTCTTTTACAAGTCATCTTATACATATCTGTAATTATTAGCATACTTAAAATCTGGATGAAGGTGATGTCGGTTTTTACTAGAATGTTTTATATTATAGATAAATCCGTACCTCCTCCATCACTCTCTGGTTGCCGGTGTCTCCCCTTCCCCTGCCTCACCTGATACAACAGCATCTCCGTTCAGGAACAAGGTGAGTCCCACCAGCATGAGGATGCCCAGGACGAGGATGTAAGGCCTCCTCCGGCCCCATGATGAGCGGCAGTGGTCACTGGCCGAGCCAATGACCGGTTGGAGCAGGAACCCCAGGATGGGACTGATCAGCCACACCAAGCTGTACAAGCTAGCAGGAAGTCCGACACTTAGAAGCACTGGTGTGACAAAAGCTGCCTCCACGGCGTAGCAGAATTCCCTTCCAAACATGACCAGGCTGTGGAGGATAAGACGGCCACGCGAGAGCCTCGGGGGCTCCACAGCACCAAACACGAGACTCTCCTCACTGTCCATGTAGTCCTTTTTGGAGCCAGTGGACTCTGTGCCGTACTGGTGCAAAGTGTCGTGTTTGCCAGGTTCTGGGAAGCTGCAATGTTGGGGCCTTACAGATTGATCCTCAGATAGAAGAGTCATGGTGAAGAAATATTGAACGAAAAGGGGAGAAGGAGAGGGACAATAATGAAGCAATGGAGAGGTGAGTTAGACAACAAGAGACAAAGATTATGTCTCTCAGTCTTCCAGGTGATGGATAAATGTCCAAGTGTCCAGTCCCTGCATTGGCCGTCAGCTCGATCTAATCCTGCTTGTTAATGCATAGCTGAGCACTGATCCACACAGCTCTACTTTACGTGTGGAGGTCTGCCGGTCTGAGCAGGGCTGACTGGAACTCAAAGAAGAGGAGAGGGAGAGGGGAGGGGAGAAAGAGGTGGGAGTATTTAAGGAAAATCTTCAAAGTACTCTAGTAAAGTCCTGGGGGAGCCAATGAGAGAAAATGTAATGAATGATATGCATGTGAGTGTATGTGATGAATACAGGAGCATCATCACAGAAACCAGTAATACAATGTTCTTTCATTCAGGAGCGAGGTATTTGCCAACGTCATCATCATCGTCGCCGATGCAGACGCAGATCCTTTGCGTTAACGCAATAACTCAAAAACTTTTTCATGGATTGTTTTCAAATTTACTACCCATATAGAGCTTAGTGCGAGGTAGACCTGGATTAATTAATCGTTTGTATATTTGAAACAGAAGGGGGAGCTTTCGCTACAAAATTGGAAGGCCATAATTTTTTAACCGTTGGTCCAAGTTAGTCCAAATTTGGTTCATGTTAATCAACTCGAGGAGATCAAGCTCGGAAAAATCATAATTTACCCTAAAACATCAAATTTTACTCACTACGGGGAGCGTTTCTTTTGAAGAAAAACAAATATTTTTCATTTTCAAATGTTATACATACATAGACATTAGGGCGAGAAAGAACTGGATTTATTTTCAGAGAGATGGGATTTCAATATCAAGGTGTAAAAAACAAACCAAAATAAATAAATGAAGTAGAAATAAAAAGAAAATATAATTGGTGCAGAATGAAAAAGTAATGAACTGAAGAAAAAAAAAAGGGGAGTGAAAAATAGGTCAGAATTTTATGCATTTTAAATTCTAAATCATGAAAACTCTTTGAAAAAAAGTATTTTGTGGCCATATATATGATTTCTGGCGAAAGCACCTCCCTCCCACCAGGGTTGGAATCCCCGATGTAGAACGTCATCAGGTAAAAATTTAATTTTTTACAACTTGATAAATAACTCTTTCTTTTCTGTTGCAGGATTTGATTTGGGTTTCAGAATAAAAACAGCCAGTCCACATCAGTGACATTTGCATGCAACATTAGATCATCATGTGCCTCTTTGGAAAACAAGGGGTGCAAAATCTATGGAGCCCCTCTAGTGTCAGTTGAAAAGAAAGAAAGGAAAAATCCTCCTGTCAATCTGTGCACAAAGTTCAGGAATCTGTGTGCACAAATTATAAACTATCAACCACATAAAACATGATATCAGAAGGTGCTTGCACTCACCAGTGCACATTCACACTCTTGCATTTGCACACATATGCTATATGAATATAATAGTCTGTTTTTGTCATGACCTCCTACTGTGTAAGAGAAATCTCGTTAAATATATAAATAATCACTCACTTCACAATAGAATTGCTTTGATGTTAGCAATACGTATATACATATACATACATATATACATGCAATTTTATTGTGATGTGATTGAAGTCCGGGGATCGGTGACAACATTTGAACTCTTCACCCCACTGACCGCAACACGATCCCTCCGTTCTACCCACTCATACTGCCTCCTCCTTCCCCGGACTAAGCTCAGCACCAAGGGTGATCGGGCCTTCTGTTCTGCTGCCCCTCGTCTGTGGAATGTCCTCTCTGACCATCTGAGGGCTCCACAGACGACTGACACATTTATAAAAGGACTTAAAAATTTCCTTTTTAGCAGAACCTAGAACTTTCAATTATCATTGCTGCTTTTTAGTCATGTTTTTATATAGTTATTATTATATTTTTTATTGACGCTTTTATCTGCTTTTACTTTGTAGCACTTTGAGATTTGATCCAAATGTAAAGTGCGTTATGAATTAAATGTATTATTATTATTATTATTAACATTCAACAATCCATGAAATTTGCATTTGCAAATCTGTGGTCACAGATTTCTAAACTGAGGGTACAGATTTACAGATTGATTTTATTTTTCTAAACTGACCAATGGGGGCTCCGTAGAAATCAGATATGTGAGATATAGCAAATAAAAACCTTCAAACAATTCAAATATTCCCATTCCTTTCACTGACTTCAAGAACAGTTTTAAAATATTGCCACCAAAGGCAAGAAAAAAGCACATTTTCTAATTTTGTATTTTATTATTTTATTCTGTTTCTCATTGTGTAATTTTTAGTGTAATTCATTGGAATGTTGGTGTGCTCATCTTTGACTTAACCCCTCCTTTATGCTGTGCTGAAACCCTGAGGGCAGGAGGAGGGTTTTATCTAGCTCTTCACTGTGAACTTCATTCATCAGTCAAATTGTGTTTTCCTTTAAAGGTCAGTTTAATGTCGGATATTAACCTTCTCGCAATCATCAGACCAGTCCCAAGAACTACCCCATTAACGATCACAGGTTTCATTGGGAATGGAATACACAAAGAAATGCACTGTTCAATTGAAAACAGATCAACATCTGTGATCTTTGATTCTTTTGATTTTCAACATCATTTGTTGAAAATGACGTTTGTTATGTTTAGCATTAAACCTTTCAAGCAGTAAACCTTTCAAGCAGTAAACCTTTCAACACCTTTCTGTCCAGTGTTTGTCATGCGGCAGTCTGGTTCATCGATGTAGCATGGTCATTTCTCCAATTATATCCACATTTAAAAATGAAAAAATCCTTAATCAGCCAAAAATTTCCTTGAGAACATTGTTTTATTCCCCTCATTCATCAGAAAGAACGTTGTGTTTTGACAGTTTTTGTGCAAAACTTGAGTCTACAGTTGCCTCCTCACTTCGTTCATCATAGAGAAAACAAACAAACTTAATTAGGACTGCCGTACCGTTTTGATTCAGTTAGCTTAATGTATTGTTGGGTTACAGTAAATATGATGATTTATTCTTTTCATTTGAAACATTTTGATTTCATGAGCTGCAGATGAAAGGACAATCAGGTGTTTCTCTTGGACTATGCTATATTTGAATTCAAAAGCTGCGCTAACCTTGATAACATAATTGTTATGAATTTTCTAACTACTCAAGACTTTGCAAGAAGCTCTTGAAAATCTCCCTGGAGAAAAAGTTTGAGTTGAGTGGATATCTTTTTAGTTCTGTTATATATGTGCGAGATATATCTCCTTCAGCCAATTCACATGCACTGAATTAGAACTAAATTGGACCGAAAATTATGAACATATATCCATGAAACTGTGTTTTCGGTAAAAACTCCCCCTAGTGAGTAAAATATGAACCATTACAGTAAATTCTGATATATATGCAAGATAGATCTTCTTGAGCTGATTCATATGAATAATATTAATTTTGACTAAATCAGACCAACTGATAAGAAGATATTTTCGGAAAACATTTGGAGATAAAGCTCCCCTTAATGGCGGGAATATGCAACACATCTTCCCCAAAGTCAATCCAGTTCTTTATCACACCAAGATCTATAGGTCACAAGTTTGAAAATAATGCATGAAACACCTTTTGATGTATGTCTGGAAAACAGTGTTTTCATTAAAACGGCAACCCTAGTGAGTAAAGTATGAACTATTAAAATAAACAACGATTCGTAAAAGAACGATCGCTTAAAGATGTTTCATATGCACCGAATTTTGACAAAATTGGACTAATGCTTGACAAGTTATGGCCTAAAAACTTTTGGAAATAAAGCTCCCCCCAGTGTCATAAATATGCATCCGACCTTCCCCAAAATTACTCCAGTTCTTCCACGTACTAAAGTTATAAAGTTATAAAGTTTTGACATGACCCCTGAAATCATTTTGAGGGTAATAGTATAAAACATGAAGGGTCTGCCGTGGCAGCGATGGCGATGGTGATGGCGATGACATATTTTCGGGAAATAGTGTACAAGTTAGATACAACTCCAATAATGGTATCTCTTTGGCCATCTCCAGTCATTATATCACCGAAAATGCAGGTATATTAAGGAATCGTCATTAGGGTCCAATTATTGCATTTGTGTTAATGCAATAATTAAAGTGTTTTCAGTGACATCCAATAACTATATAACATGATTGTCACTCAGAAAGGTAGAGTTTAAATTACTGAGGAAAAAATTGGGAAATTGTACAAAACCCTATTTTAGTGCAATCTCACTCCGAATGAGTTTCTTCACCGAAGCATGAAATCACAGTGGCTCTTTTGTGTTTTGGTGCAGCAGCACCTTAAGCTTATCAAGTGATGGTACATGTGACTTGTGCGCAGGGATGCTGATCATCAGGGAATGGCGGGAGCAGTCTGTTAGAAGGAGGGGTGGTTGGTGGTTGGTGGTGGGGGTTTATTCTCATGAATGCAGGATAGAAAATACCCAGAATCAAATCAAAGCGTGATAAAACATGGGTTTGTGCGCAAAAATACGCAAACAGTTCCTTTGCTTAAGCATTTGCTTGTGGTACGGTCCTCTTGTCAGCTGAACCTTTACGTAACAGCTCATGTAAAAGAATGGAGCATTCTGTTTATTAGAGCATAGGCTTGATCAATTAGTTGGGAAAACAGAAAGTCAATCGGAAATTTTTTTTAATGGCGAAGGGTTGTTTTTTTCCCCTTTGCTTAAAATGATAATGGCAAGCTTAGAATCGTCGGGATTTGACTTGACAGTATGCTATGACTAGGTAATTAAGGGCTCTGGGAAACTCTAATGGACTTTTTTTTACAACTGTATTTCTAATATTGATGATTGATTATTCAACTGTGAGAAATGTAAAGAGGCTTCAAAGTTAAACTTTCACAAAATAAATGACATTGTTTGAGAAATATATGCAGACTTTAACATGAAATCTAAAAAAAAACTTTTTTTAGTGCTTGAGAAATTGAATCCCCTAAAGGCAGCAAATAAAATGAAGAGGAGTGTGATGCAACAAAACAAAGCATTTTTGATAAGAATGCCCTTTTTCAGATCATTTAAATACATTTCCATAATTACATTCAAATGCAACCCCACACATTCCACTCTAAGAGCTTAGGGTCTTGTTATTGTCTGCATATTTATTGAATACCTTTTTGCTCAATGGGGATTAAATGGTCCAATAGCAGTCTACATCTTGCAGCTTACATATCCAGGATCTAAGGTTTGCCTGCAGTTATCTCATACACTGAGCTTTCAGTCAGGTGACCTGTCTTTGGCCTCACATGGTCAGATGTTTGGAGTCATACCACCGACCTTCCTCTCTTAACATGCATGCCTCAAGGACTTACACTTGAAGTATGTGTGTAGTAGTATTTACCCTTGAACGAGTAAAGGGTGCCTCAGCGAACAAAGCTGCCAAGTGTGCTACTGCTACATGTAGGAAAAGCTCAGTTGTAAAGGGCTAAAAATAATTATGTACGATTGTTATGCCAGCGTCGATGGAGGGGAAGGAGGGGGGGAACCTTCACCTGTAGTGAAGTCTAAAAGTTAAATTATTTGAATAACTCCTTTCAGGGTGTTTGTTTCAGTCAGCATTCATGTCTGATGAACAGCAGCAAACTCAGCAGCTGCTGGTCATAGAAGTTGGAAATTATGGTCAATTTCTATTGGCCTATAATTTATAATTATAATTGGGTCTTTCTTTCATTTTAATATCAGTTGATGGGTTAAATTCATGTCAGCTAGAGGTTGTAGAACAGATTATATTTTCGGAGAATTGTTGACAAAGAATTATCTCAAACAATAAAAACAATAATCATGTTATTATGGATATTATATATTATTTTACTATTATACGTTTGGTTGATGATGATGATGATGATATATTCATTATTGTTGGGATAATAACACGTTTTTTGTTTTATGTTGAAAAAAATGTCATAGACAATAGATAATTATTGAGTTATTGAATCAAGTGAAGAAATAAAAAAGTTGGATTATAATTATTTTTATATTTATGTATTTTATAGGTTAGATCAATTCTGAGTATGGCATCAATTTGTCTTGTTGCGGCGCTGAGTGTGTCGTCAGCAGGGGGCTGGTTGTCAAACAGATGATGATTTGGATCCATCTGAGATTTCTTATTGCATTGTTGATTTGTTTGACCAACAGCTTTCATGACATCGGTCAAACAATTGTTGTAATGTTCAAGACTGAGAAGCCGGAATCCAAAAATCCTCGGCAACATTTAAGGATTCAATGAATGACAGAATAGTTCAATCTGCCTAAAAGCTGTGCAAATGTTTGATTTCCAACACGTCTATAAAGCGTTTACTGATAAGCAGCACATCTAAACAGAACTCGGTTTTGTTTGCTCCTGCTGTGAATAAAAGTGGTTGAACATCCGTGCTGCAATTTCCTGTTTATTTGTTGTTGAACACACTATCACTCTGGCGCCTTTGGCAGGGACAAGCTGAGACTCACTCCGACAACAAACGTAGGGCGCTTTGTTTTTCAGAGAAAGGTTTTGGTCCCCAAGGGTTCCTCACAGTTTCCTTTGAGACAGTTTCCTCAGTGGAAAGCAGACATTGGAATCACAACAAAGTCTGTCGACTATTATTTTTTTCACGTTTTCAAGTTTGAACATCACTGATTCCACTCTTCTTAACTTAGAGGCTCATCCAAACCTTGCAAATAAAACTATCTGCAGATAAATGAGAAAAGGTTTGTGTTTGAGTGAATATTTTTTTAGTTCTGTTATTCTAATGGCTGACAATAATAATAATAATAATACATTTAATTTATAATGCACTTTACATTTGGATCAAATCTCAAAGTGCTACAAGGTAAAAGCAGATAAAAGCATCAATAAAAAATAAAATAATAACTATATAAAAGCCTTACCAAAAACCAACAATGTTAATTAAGGTTATAGGTTCTACTAAAAAG
>VRLP01003770.1:0-58565 GCA_009660295.1 Lophius piscatorius | reverse complement strand
TGTAATATTTAGTACTGATTCAGTCTGGGGACATTTGTAGATTTATATTCCAGCCGTCTCTGTTTTTGTTTTCCGCTGGTGGCAAATAAAAGCAAAATGCCAAAAAACCCGGATCCACCAAACCGATGCATTCCACCAACAACAGACAGAAGAATATTATCTACGTTGTTCCTGTCCTTTGAAATTCTCTCCAGCAGTGTTTTGGGGGGATGTGGACTATTCCATGTTACGTAAGGACAGATAGATACAACGAATATTATTAAGAGGATTAAAAAGTCCACGACATGAAAAAGCCCTTCTGTAGTTCATGGAAGATTTGTAGACAAAGTTCTGAGAAAAACAAACGAACAGTTTCTGTAATACAAACCTGAAACCCTCATCTGACCTCCAACATTCAAACCCCATAACATTATAACCACAGACAGCTGACCTCAGGATTACATTTATTATGTGGTTACCATGGTTACCTGTCAGTGGGTGGGACATATTGGGCACCATGTTAACGGTATGTTATCCTGAAGTTGATGTTGGGAGCAGGAAAAACCTGACAAGAAGCTCTCGGATCTCGGAGACACTGACAAGTATCTGATTGTCATGGCCAGAGGACTGGGTCAGAACATCTCCAGAACTGCAGATCTGGTTGGGTGTTTCTCGTCTGTAGTGGTTAGAAACTACGACAGCTGTCTAAGGAAGGACCACCAGGGTCATTGATGCGTGTGAGCCGTGAAGACTAGCCTGTGTTGTTTCCTCCTATGGAAGATCTACAGCATTACAAACAGCTGATGAAGATGACGCTGGTTCTCAGGTGTAAGAACATACAAAGCTGATTACATACATAATAATGGGCAGGTGGTTTCAATGTTATGGCTGATAATAATCTAAACTCAGGAGGCGATCAGTGTCGTGTGAATCTCTGCCACAGCCAGCATCATCGCCTCCACCCCCTCCTCCACCCCCTCCTCCACAATCCAACGGTTCTTCTTTGGGACTATTCAACCCAGTTTTCTGGTGATCAATTTAGTTAGTTAGTCCAGTTAAAGCCTAACTGTAAGATATTTGGTGTGTTTTTGTACATGTTAAAAATAAATAAATGTGGAAACATTTCTGAATCCAGAACTTTGTGGATTCTTCTTTCGACATCTCTAATATATCAGCAAAATTTAATCACATTTTTCTTTTTTGGCACAGTTTAGACAGAAACGCTGAAAAAGCCCTTGAGAAAATAATCCTAGGTCCGTCTCTCAGTCTGAATCATCTAATCGAATATGTGCTGGATTCATCTCCGTCACGAGGTTAAACCCCCCCACCGAGCTTCGACAGAATCCCTCAGGTAGTTTCTGTGTAATCCTGTCCTACAAACCCGAGCAGGTCTGAACTGATTTCACCTCCTCGGTGGAGGTATCCATGTTCACAATAAACAAATGTCTGCTCTTTTAAAAACAAGTGAAGGGGGCTTACAGAAGGAATCTGGGAGGCCGAGTTGGATCGCTCCAGCCGTCTCCTGGTCAGGTCGTTCTCCATCTCGTTCACCTCCTCTTTTAGCTTCTCCAGCTTCTTCTTCTTGAGCTCCAGCTCGTGCCACAGTCTGTCCATGCGAGCCTTCTGATGGACCAACAACGCTGGACAACACACACACACACAGTCCAGTCAGCAGGGGTTCCTCTAAACCGAACCCACCCGGAACAATTTCAACTTCAGGGAAAATTATGGGAAAACATTCCAGAGAGTTTTAGTGCCACATTGAAAAAAAAGTTGTAATTTTATGAGAAAAAAGTCGTGAGTTCACAAGAATACAGTTATAAGTTGGCTAGAAAAAGTCATTTCGTAAGAAAAAAATACATATTATCCCCAATAATGCAAAGCTTATAATTACTATTATATTCCCATAATATCACAACTTTAGTTTCGTAATCGTCAATGTGGCCCTAATCATGTTGATATAAAATAAATAGATCCAAATAAAACAAACAAAAAACAACAACAACATAGGGCACATTCATTTAAATTATTTTTCAGACACATTTAAGATCTATGGTTAAAAAAAATGTCCTTATTTGAGGATAAATCAACACGATATGGTGAGTAAAAAAAAAAAAACCTATGTCACATACATAACTTCCCTAGTTAGATCTTCAACAAAAATTCAATAAAAGTACATTGTTGTATGAGAAAGTGCTCAGAAACATGATATTAGAAGAAGTTGAAAGTCGTTTTAAACATTATTATTATTGTTATTGTTATTGTTATTACATTGTTATTACAGAATTAGAATAGTGACATAATGTGATTTATAATTAAACTCAAACTCAGTAATAAAAACTGAAAAGTTACATTAAATGAGTTCAAATATAAAAGATAAAGCCATATAGTATTTGTTGTGACACTTTTAATGGGTTAAGGTGAAGCGTGAGGATCAGTGGATGTAACGCCAAAAAGCGGGTCGTACAAGGAAAACACAAACTGAAGGTAATCCTCTGATGGAAATACACAGAATTATAGTACTGATCATTGGTGGGTCAAGTATTCAGAGCCTTTACTTGAGTAAAAGTACTTTGAAAATAGTCCACTACAAAATAAAGTTGTGCATTCAAATCCTTACTTTTATAAAATTATTATCAGCAAAATGTACATCAAGTATTAAAGTAGAAGTACTCATTCTGCAGAAAAGTAACATTTTACTTTCATTTAGGATGTTTACTGATTCATATTCCAGCTGTGAGGGTTAAAAGCTGATTTGTGGGCAGTAATTAAGTAAAAATGGGAAGTAGTTTTATGTTAGATAGGATGTTTTTTGTATTAACATAGAGGTTATGTGTTAGGTAATCTGATTACAGTATAAAACCAATAATGAGTATTGACAACCCTCTTACAGCGTTTGTGAAAAACGGCCAACGTTGTAATCTTAAAAGTAACTCGTTACTACAGCTGTGAGAAGAATGTGTTGAAGTACAGGTATAATGAAGCAACAAACAGAACAGGTACCTCAAACGTGTACTCAGGCACAGTACTTGAGTAAATGTACTCAGCGGTACCGACAGACGACCACTGGCTGCTTTCTGGCTGTCAGGTTTATCTGAGCGAGCCGACCGCTGCAGGCAGTCTGGGTTCAAAACAAACCCGTGACTGCCCTCCAGCCCCTCCAGCCCCTCCAGCGCGTTACCCATAATTCATGAAGGTTCCTGCATCTGTTGACAGGCTGGAACACCTCCTCCTCTTCCTGCTCCTCTTCATCCTCCTCCACAGACACTCAGCGATAAACAACTCTCTCTGCTCTACAAACACCACTTCACACATAATAGAGACGTGTTTGACGGTGAAGAAGATTAAAAAAAAAACAAATAGGAAAAAAAACTGAGGAAGATCGTTTGGTGTCTGCTGGCACCGGTTCTGATTCTGTGTTCTGTGTTCTGAACTGGAGTGAAATAAGAATAATAACATATTTAATAGTGTTTGTGTTAGGCTCTTGGATTCACCAGGTGAATTATTCATCATCTGATAAAGAGCCCCAGCGTTGCTGCAGACTTAAAGGAGCAGTCCGTAGAATTGAGGGGCGTCTCCTTCATCTTAAATGTTTGTCTCAGGTTCCAGGTTCCAGTTTTCTTTTTTAAGTATTTCACAATCTTCTGTGTATGCTCGATGGATTTTTTATGTTCTTTTTTTGGGACGGGTGCAATATTTATATATAGCACAGGGGAAATTTTGACTTCTTTAGAACCCTATATCACTTCATTTAATCTTTAGCTGCTACCTTATTCTATTTTATATTTGGATATTTCGTGATATTATACTAGTTTACTAGTATCTCAAACTCCGCCTCTAGATGCCACTAAATTCTACACACTGCATTAAGCTAAATCTAATACTAGTTTACTAGTATAATATCTAGTTTATCTTATTATAAATGGAATAAAATATTTATAACTATGTTGTGGTTAAGTCTATAATCAGATTAAAATATGAACGGCCTTTTTAAATGTTAGCTAGCTAGAATGAGCCCTTTATATCTCCAGGGGGGGCGGGTCCTCGTCTATGTTGGGCGGCCATGTTTGTTCAGTAGCCTGGAAAGCACAAACTGAACACGGGCTCTAGAGAGGACGTTTCATGTTTTCAGGTTGAAGTGGCTAACGACGAAGAAGAAACGCTTCACCTCTAAAGACTCAGGAAGAAGAAGAAATAATGAATTGTGTTTTGCTAGCTACCTATTGCCAACTTGGCAGGCGAAGTATGGAGGCCCTTTGCGGGAGGATCAACTCTGAACCTCTCCCCAGCGCTGATTGGCCTGCATTTCTTCTGCAGTGCTGCACTGAAAGTGAATGTGGGTATGGAAGCTGCCCCTCATGCAAAGACCTTGACGCTTTCTGGGCTCGAGGTCTTTGCAGGACCGACCCCTGGCTGTTTGCCTGGACCGAGTGTTCGAGGAGAGCGAACCATCGCATCCACGCCTTGATCCATAGTTTTAACAGTTCCATTGAGGCTACGGTACATTTTGGAGAGCGACCGGCGAGCTGATGTGAAAAATTGGTTGCAATCTCAAACTCCAACCACTAGATGCCACTAAATTCTACACACTGCATGAAGCTAATTTTATCTTCTTCGCAAACCCCACCTAATACCTCGGGTCTTTTCCAGTAAACAGTGCAGCAGATGAAAGACGGTTCTCTTCTTCGTTCGTTTACATGTCAGTTGTGTTTTCCTAGAACTGTCGCACTGGAAATACCTGGCAGGTCTGATATTTCCACTGAACACTCCACCAAATGTAATCTGTGGTGGAAAACAAGTCTACTAAATGTCTGCAGTTTTGGAGGTGCGCCGAAAGATTCACGTCTACTACATTAATGACTTTAGCCGCGTAAACAATGAACACATGAACACAAACAGGGTTCGATAAACACGGAGCGTCCACAGCAACATGTCGTCAGTTTGGATCTATCACCACTTAGTCTGAGATTTCAGACGTGGCGAAATCAAGGCTGGGGTGCAGGAGAGTCCGCCGACACGGGCCGCCCCCAAAACGGAAATCAAAGGGGAAAAAAAGTTTCCAATCAAGGACATACGTTTTTAAGGGTTCACGGTGTAAATACATGCTTGGAACTAGAAATAGTAGAATTTTGGAGCTGTTTGTCAGAAAAATGGAATTTATTATAGATAAATATAACTCAATAAACAATATTATTTTTTACCTTAAGTGTTTTATTCTATGTAGATATATATATATATATAGATTCATAAATGGATACATATAATTTTCTTGAACTACTTTAATGACTGAATTTTATCTGTGGGGATTAATTATGTTTCTATCCTTTCTTTCCTTTCTAAGAATCTACAGACGGTCGAGGGTTAACCCCGTTTCATTCAGTCGCTTTGGTGAGATTTAAAACTCAACTGTCGGATTAAAAAGAAGAATCTTGCATCTCCAGTTTTAAATTAATTTCAATTAAATAAAAACAAAAAAAAAAGTCAACAATCAGTGGAAAAATGTCATATAAAGCTAATTTTAAGTTTATTTTACATGGTTAATTGTAGGAACGAGTGCTCTGACACTTTTAATAATTATTCTCATTTACAAACATTTTACCGAGTAAACTTATCTAAAAGTTTCTGGCAGACAAATTCACTAAGTATAAGTATTTACTTCTTATTTAGACACTCATTCTGTTGCTTTGAGCTTTGACAGATGGCGACAAGTGCATCTATATGAGTTGGAGGTAGTGATAGAATGAATAGAATGATAATGGAAGAGGAAACTGGGGTCACGGGGTCGGCGGCGGGAGCAGCAGCGGGGGCCGATGTGAAGCCCCTCTTGGAGGTAGTCGCCGCGGTGCAGGAGCCACAGCCGGTGACTCACACGTAATACTGTGAAAAGCCCAAAAAAGGAAGCAGCAGTGTGCTCCGACACGTTTGACTCACACGACAGCCTCGGGCCGTCTCAGGGGTCGTGGAAGCAAACGCAGCGTTCAGAGAGCGGAGGACTCACGCTGCTGTCATCACGCCGGCCCTCGCCTCACCTCAGGCAGAGCGGCGTTTCTGCACCCACTGAGCAGCGGTGTGCTCAACAATTACATTACAGCCATTGTTATGGAAAGCGTACACTTAAGAGTAAAACTACTCTGTTGGCAGGTCGCAGTGGAAAAAGCATTTAGATCCTCTGCTGCTGCTGGCAGACAGCAAACCGGGGAAAATCATTTATTACCAGTGCTGCTCTGAAAACCGCTCTTTTCACCTCATCCCTGTGTGTTCTTCAGACTCTTAACGTTTGATAAACAACCAATAAACAACTCTGATAGGATACGAGGGGTTTCACAGTGTAAATCGTTTCTGTTCTTTGAGTCCAAACTAGGGTTAAGCTGATCTCATCAAAAGTACGTGTTCAGGGTCAGAAGAGAGGGGAATAATTATAATGTAAAATACAGCATTAAGCATTTCTCAAGGTCATTTATCCGTTTCTGTGAGGACAGACTGGGATTAAGATTTGCACTTCCTCCACTGCTACCCTGTCCCAAGGTGTCCCCCAGGATTCAGTGCTTGGTCCCCTCCTCGGTAATGAAATCTGTCGTCATGGTCTCCACTACCACTGCTACGCCGACGACGTCCAGCTCTACATATTCACAATATCCACAACCACTGCTGACCCGACACGCTGACAAACTGCCTCATGGAAATAAAAGCATGCAAGCATCAGCTTCATCAAACGGACCTGTGAATAATCTGACCTGATCTTTGGTCCCACTTCTCTCTCAAAAAACACTCAAAACTTCTCCCTCACCGTCCACAACTCCACTCTGTCTCCATCCCCTCACATCCACAACTCCACTCTGTCTCCATCCCCTCACATCCACAACCTCGGACTCATCTTTAACAAAAACCACTCCATCAAAAAAAATAAAAAATAAAATAAAATAAAAAATCAACAGATCTGCATTTGTCCACTGCAAGAACATAAAAAAAACCCCCTAACCCTCACGATCATAGAATACTCTTATCACTTAACCATCAGGAACATAATACCCTAATTCCCAACGCTCAGGAACACAGAATACCCCAACTCTTAACCCTCAGGAACATAGTTCTTCAGTACATCCCAACTGGACTACTGCAACAGCATCCTTCACGGCACCTGTGACGTAGATTCATCAATGACTACTATCAGTACCTGGTCACACATTCTAACACTTTCCCTCTGTTTGTAGTGGGTGCACGGACCACAACGTGTCATAAATCACTCAATCATCCTTTAATTCACCTCCCCTGCAGTGTTTCAGAAACAAAACACACAGAGAGAAAGTACGGTTGAAACCAGAGTGTAAGTTGGGAGCTCTCTTATATAGGGGGCGTAATCAATGCACAGGTGCATGATTACTGGACTGAACCATTTCTCACTGGATTAGAGGGTAATTCAGATCATTAATGAGATTGTGGTATGATTGTAAAGGTTTACGAAGTGAATATTATATGTTACGAAGTGAATATTATATGTTTAATCAGATACTGCAGATATGATTGGTTTTGAATTAAATAATGCATTAAATGAAGTTAATTGATATGTTAAGCATGGTTGGTTGGTCCAGAGGGAGGAGCTCCTCTTATTTAAGCCTCTGACCATCACAGCTGGTGATTGACATTTTGAAACCTGATGTAGACCAGAAGTGTGGGAAGAGAAACATTTTTGTGTTTATTCAAGATTGTTGCTCCGCACTTTTGTTTTCATTGTCTTCAGTCTTCAGACAACTTTTGTTTACTTCATTTTTTTTTTCCTGTAAATAAAAGCACCTCAATTTTGTCAACTCCAGCCAGCTTCTCATCATTTCTGAGACGGTCAGCCACAATTTTTGTAACAGCACCACATTCAGAAATCTCAGTAAACTCCATTACGTCCAGAACTTTGCTGACCACCTCCTTAGAAAATACTCAACCATCCTCCAGAACCTCCCACAAAGCCCTCACCCACCCTTACACTCCTTCCACTCTGTACCAAATACTGAACCTGGGGTAAAAAAGTCTTTTGGGGACCGGCTCCGTCCCTCCGCAGCTTCCAAACCAAATAACCTCAGAGACTGACCCCTCCGTGTTCAAATATCCAAACAAGACCCACCTTTTCACAGCTGAGTACAACGTTTAATCCTGGTTGTCTGATTTTTCATGTGATTGTAATGAGATGTTTCTGATTTAATATCTAATTTTGATACATGTCGTTTCCCTTATTTCTTAGCCTGTAAAGCATCTGAGTATTTTAAAAGACACTCAAAATAAAAGGCCTTATTATAATCATTCTAGGATTCAGTGGTGCTTTGCTCACCTTGTGTATACGCTGCGTCATCAGAGCCCATGCTGAGTCTGCGAGGCTCACTCGGCCTCTCCCTATGGAGCGACAGCGGGTCTGAGAGGTGGAGGGGTTCTGGCTCCACGAAGTGGTGGTCGGAGGGGAGGCTGAGGAGGTTGTTGGGCTCAAAAGTGGGGGACACAACTCCAGGTGACACGGCTGGGGGCTTATTGGGTGACACCGTGATTTTAAAAGTGTATTTGGTGTTGGGCTGAGTCACCACCACACGCGGGGAAGAAGCTGTGCCTCCCCCTCCCACGGAGGCACGAGATTTAGGCGGATGGTGGTGGATGTAGGCGGGTCCCATGCTCACTTGCCCCCCCATGTTCCTGGCCCCTGAGGAACCCTGCAAGGGAGGGTTGGCTGAGATGTAGAGCGTGGGAGGGTTCCTCCCCCCGCCGTCGTCACTGGATGCGTTGGCTGAAATGTAAAACTTTGGTTGGGCGCGCGAGCCGGCTGAGGCCACGATGGCCTCCTCTGAGGGGGCAGTAGCAGCAGTAGGTGGGCTGGCAGAGATGTAAACAGTGGGCTGGCTGCGGCTCAGACCTGGGCCTCCGATGGAGAGAGGGGCGGTGGGGACAGTAGCCACCCCAGTTGAAGATGAAGTGGAGGTCGGGCAGGAGGAGGAGGTGGAGGAGGAGCGGGAGGCGCTGCTCGTCCGCAGCACAGCCGTTGTTGTTGTGGAGTTGCTCCTCTGAGGAGATTCAAGTTTGATCTCTATCTGATTCTTCCGTGGGCCAGTGGAGATGTTCTGGATGTTGTACTGACTGACGGTGGAGAGGGAGGAGGGCATGACGGATGAGGAGGAAGAGGATGAGGAACACGAGGAGACGCCGGAGGAGGAGGCCTGGCTTCCAGTGGGGAGAAACGAGGGGGCCTGGGGGTTTGTGGGGGAGCTGATGGGCATGTAGACATGAGAGGTCTGGTGACCCTGGGTCTGATGCTGTGAGGTATGTGAGGAGATGTGCTGCGGGCCGGACCATGAACCGGACAGAGAGGAGGGGTGTGAGATCTGGTAGATCTGCTGCGTGGGCTGGGAAGTGGGGCTGTACTGGGCCCTGCCCCCCTGCTGCTGGTTCTGCCGGGTCGTACCGGACTGGCTAACATAGGGCCTGATGTAGATGGAGTTACCCTGTGGACTGCTGAGGCCCGACTGTGGCCCGCCGTGTATGTGCAAAGAGGTGGGGGTGTTACGGCCTGTCTGAATGTTCGGGGCTAGAGTCACGGTGATGGGGTTGAAGCGTGGCGTCTGCTGGCCACCCATACTGGTTCCTTTCACCCCCAGAGGGTAGAGTCCAAGATGCTGTGGAGGCTGCGGTTTGCGCGTGGGCTCCATCACACCAAATACATTGAGGCCAGAGGGCACCTGCACCGGGGCTGACTGGGGCTCCTGCTGAAAGAAGTCACTGTTGGGGGCCTGGCCTGTCTGGAGGGGCCCGTCACTCAGGCTGTGGGCCAGAGTCCGGCTGCCGTTCATTCTCAGGCCGTCCCGACCCGGGGCAAAATGCACATGCTGAGACGGCAGGCCCAGGTTCAGCTGGGTCATGTGATTACGGAGCCTTGTCAAGGTGGGGTCGTCCGAAAAGCTGAGGTTTCCTTCTTCACTGTAGAGGTAACCCGGACTGACCTGGGACAGGTACTCACAGCAGGCGTCTAAGTTGTTGTTGTTCTGAAGGAAACGGAGAGGAAAGAAGCTTATTATCCAAAATCAATGCTGCGGTTCAGAATCCTGAAGAAACAAAGACATGCTCTTACATTCCCAGCTCTTACTCTCTGTACTGACACGCTCTACTGCTCTTGATACTGGTCCAGTTTGATTAAAAATCACAATTTGCGAGAATTTTTTTTCCTCATACCGTTTGTATCCCTATAAGGCTAATTTCCAGATATAGGTTTAAAACTTTTTTCTTTTTTTTTTTGCCCCTCTCCACATTAAAATGTTGTGTTTTATCTGACTCTATTTATTCGATAGATTCTATTTGTCGCTTAACTTGAATTATTGTTGTAGATTTTACATAACATTCTGTATTTCGGTGTCTTCCTTATTTTAAATCCATCCCTATTTTTATTATTATCAAGTCTACATTTATTGTCTATTCCTGTTTTTCAGTTAATGCTCATATTTTATTTTTGAGGTAAATTATTCCCAAAAAGAAATGATTTTTCCAGACATTGCTCCGAAATGTTGCTGTTGATAAAAGACAGGATTTTGCAAGTATTTTTTTTTAATATATATATAGATTGTTAAAACTCACCTTTTCTTGCCCCTCTGCACTTCAAAATATCAAAATGTTATCTTTTATCCGATTATACACATTCTATATATGTAATTCTTGCTTAATTTGAATTGTTTTTGTTAATCTCTAATCATTATTCTGGATTTAAACGTCAACCTTATGTTAAATGTTGAAATGCCTCGTCTTACATCTGTTTGAATCATCTGTTCTGTCACTAAGAAATCTTCTAAACAAGGTCCCTTTTGCTGCTGCCTTAATAGCTCCCTGATGTCACAGGGTGTTTTGAGAACTTCTGGGCCCGGCCTCCTGACCGTCCGAGGGGTTAGAAGAAAACACGGTGAAGCAACATTTTGTTATCATGCAGCATGAACCTGGAATAACCTCCTGATGACGTCAGACTAGGCCCGACTCTGAAACTGCCTTCTCCACCCAATAATGACTGAAGAGCTATTATTAAATTACATTTGAAATGATCTTTTTACCTTTGCACCTCTTGCCTGTACCTTTTCTTATTTGAATTTGGCCTTTTATATTTTTCCTCTTTACACTTTGATCATAAATCTGTGGGTTTTATATTTCATTGCGGTGTAAAGTACTTTTATTTGCCCTGGTGTATGATAAGAGCTGTACAAATAAGGCTGCCTTTCTAGCATTTTTTCAGCTATCAGTGTTACAGTAGCCCTGAAGGGAGAGCAGCCAACACCTGCTAGCCTTCACTCCCCAACTGCATTAATGAGCCTTGGGTACTCATGACCCTGGTGGTCCATCCTTAGACCACTTTGGTAATGCCTAACCACTGCAGACCAGGACCACCCAACAGAATTTGAATTTCTGGAGATAATCTGACCCAGTGATGTGGAGACATCACAATTTCACTTGTATCACTTCTGTCTTACTTCCAATATTTACTACAGGACAGACTGTTCCCTCATTGCCTCATAAATCCCTCCCATAAGTAACAAGACAAATAACTATGGAAACCAGACAATCAATGTTACTCTTACTTCACGTGTCAGTGGTTTTAATGTTATGGCTGATCCTAACGTGCTAATAGTGTTGTAAGGTAAATGGTATTAGAGGCAGGGGCAGTCGCATACAACAGGATGACATCAAGTGAACGACAGATCTAACATGAAAAAAATATATATTGTAACAATAAATCTGTCAATATCTGGGTTGGGTTATTTCCTGTTGTTAAAAAGTGTTTCTTTCCAGGAATGATTATTTCTGTTGGCAGAGGTTTGAACCCGCTCACCTGCAGAACACACTGGGAAACAACACCCTCTGGTACTTCAGGGAACTTCTGGCGCAGGTCATGCAAAACCTGAATGTCAATCTGGTGGCTTCCCTGGGCCATTCGTATGTTGCCGGGTCAGGACTGCTTGTTCTGTTCAGCGCACTGGGGCGTCAGTCGTGGCAGCAGAGGACCTTCATCTTGAACATCTTCTACATCGAAACAGAGACAAATAGGAAAAAGGATTTTCTGTAAAGACAGATTGAATGTCATCTTGTCTGTAGTTCACAGTCAGGACAGAGATTTCATACGAGAGGCCCGGACGGAGCCGGTCTGGTCTTATGATACTCAACGCTACACAACATCTCTTACACATCTGAGGTTATATCATCTCCTTTTGCCAAAGCTTTCAAAACAGCATTTCAGATAAACTAAATGAGAAGAGAGGGTTTTTCATTTCAGATGTCCTCGTCTGCACAAAGGAGCGGCAAAAGGGAGGCAACCGCCTCTGACTGATTACTGGGAGAAACAGCTTTTCCTGCTGATCTGAACATCAACACTGACTTATGAAAGAGAGACGGGGGTCCAACGCTAGTCTGGTCTGGAAGAAAGAAAATCTCCAGGCAAAGACCTGTTAAGCTCAGTCGAGGGGCAGTTCTTTGTGTCCAACACTGCCAAACAGAGACGGACGAGACAGGCTGGAAACTGTGTCTCAAATCTGAGGGACACTCAGTTGTATTCTTCTCTCCACACTGAACCAGAGAGACAGCCTGCTTCCTGCTCACTCAGTCACACCCCCCCAATCAAACATGGAGTTAATATTTGAAAGAATGACAATGGTGAGGCTGTGTGGACATTAGAGGATAAGATCAAGGAAGGACCAGAAAACAGGATAAAGGGTATTAAACTGCATGCTGACTCGGGGTGTGCATGTGATTCAACGTAATCTGATACACTTCTTGCAGTCGGTTCAATGTAGACATTCATTCCATTTCTTTGGCAGTTAGAGTTAAACTGTAATAAAATGATCAAAAGAAAAACACTCTTTTTCCTTCAGTTCACTGAGATTCATGAAGCCCCTCTAGCTCTGAAAACAAAATTAATATTACATTTTCACCAGTGGCACAAATCAGACTCTAGACAACAACATTTCTAAGATGTCGCATCAGTGCAACATTTCACGGTAGACAGGAAATAACAAAGCAGCATGGAAGCCGGATGGAAGACGTGATTCCTTAACCTGTTAACCCGCTCATTGGTTATTTGAAGTTAAACCTCGCCTGAAAGAACCTAAAATAGCTCCACAGCCTTGGTGTCGATGGAGAGGTAAGTCCTAAAAGCATTTATTTTGAGTTTCAGTAACATGAAACTCACATGAAACTCACATTGCGAGTAACCCAATACTATGTGTGAGTAATCTCTTACTATGTGCGTGTAATCTGTTACAATGTGCGAGTCATCTGTTACAATGTGCGAGTCATCTGTTACAATGTGCGAGTAATCTGTTACAATGTGCGAGTCATCTGTTACAATGTGCGAGTAATCTGTTACTATGTGCGACTAACCTGTTACTATGCACAAGTAATCGTTACTATGTGCAAGTAACCCGTTACTAGTAACATGTTACTATGTGCAAATAGCCCGTTACTATGTGTGAGTAAAATTTGACTATGTGTGAGTAATGATTTACTATGTGCGAGTAATCTGTCACTATGTGCGAGTAACCGGTTACTATGTGTGAGTATTCCGCTGAAATTTGTGAGTAATCTGTTACTATGTGCAAGTAACCCATTACTTTGTGTGAGTAATATGTTACTATGTGTGAGTACCCTGTTACTATGTGTGAGTACCCTGTTACTATGTGTGAGTACCCTGTTACAGCGTGAGTACCCTGTTAACATTTGTGCTTAACCCGTCACTATGTATGAGTAATCTGTTACTATTTGTGAGTTATCTGTTACTATGTGTGAGTAATCTGTTACTATTTGTGAGTTATCTGTTACTATGTGTGAGTAATCTGTTACTATTTGTGAGTTATCTGTTACTATGTGTGAGTAATCTGTGGTTAAACCCAAAAAATACCAATATTTCTATCCTCACCTGATTTTTTTTTTGGGATAAAAAAGCACTGACATCACTTTATTACAGAACCACCATGGAACTAAACAATCAGTGAATTTGCAAAACAATTCAAAACAAGCTAGAGAATGTGATTACTTTGAGTTCTAGGAAATTATGACAAGCCTACGTTTTGGATATTCTCCCGGGAACATGACGTAGCGGTTTACCCATCATGTCATCTCAATTTAAAGGAAACACCTCAGTGACACCAGTATTAGATGGACAAGATATCTAAATAAATGATGTTTCACCAAAGAAGGTTTGAGGATCTCCTCCATGATATATCCGCCACTGTTCCTAGATAATCTATTTATCTGGGATGGATAAAATGGTCTAAAGGCCTTATCTTGCAAGGTTCAAAAAAGGAGAAAAACTCTTGCTTCTCCGTCCCTTCATCAGAATCCCGTCCAAAAGTCCTTCCCTATCATATTCCCAACCCTCCCACACATCTTCATGAACATCCATCAAGCAGTTTCAGAGTAATCCTGCAGGGGAAAACATTATCCCCTTGACAAGGGTTATAACAACCAAAATTAATCAATAATATAAATTAAACACATATCACTAAAAACCTACTGACAGATCCAATACATTTAATCTACAGGCCTCTCACTCTGGTTAAATGTGTTCCCGGATTATTCTATTTGAAAGAGCCGTTTTGAATATTAAAGACATTAAAATGATCAGATGGTTAAATCATAGAGTCGGGCTCACAGTGCACTTCAAAAGCGCCACAGTCTCCAAAAAGAGCAATAACGTTCAAAATGTCTTTCATTCATTGGTTGAATCAATCGTTAGATCTTGGAGGAACGCAGACGGACGACTCTCATGCTGCTGGTGTTGGCTGCTGAGAGAGTGTGTAGCTGGAAGGTGTTCTCCAACAGTTGTGTTTGGCTCTTTTCTAGCCACATTCTATGCATAAGCTATACTAACAGCTGGGCAGTGGCCAAAGGCAACCACACTGGTTTACAAGCAGCCACCGTGGAACTTCACCACAGCAGCCAGGGCTTCGCTGAAGAAGCTTGACTTGCAGGATTCTATCTGGCACACCCTCTGAGTAGAAGCGCACTACTCAATCCATTAGCCTATTATGGTCAAGGGCAAGAACTACAGTCACGAGAACATGTAAGAGCAGGACAGCCACCTCCAGGGTTTTCCTACACTTCTCTTATGACCACAGTGTTCTGAAACATCTGACGTTCAGGTGCCACTCAAAACATTGATATGTGGAAGTGAATTTAGACAAATTAAATTTACCGGCCCCAGAAAAACGTGCTTCACTGAAAACTATTATCTCGCCTCAAAATGTCAAAATGTTGTTTCACTAACAGTGTTAAATGAACCTGAAAGACTGGTCTCAGATTTAAATATCCTGAAAACAGACAGTGTTTCCCTACTCTGGACAAGGTGAACCGGTCCATCTACGTCCAAGGTGAACCGGTCCATCTACGTCCAAGGTGTACCGGTCCGTGTATGTCCAAGCCATCACCTATGGTCATGAGCTCTGGGAGACTCAAAGAATGAGGTCAAGGACACAATTGGCCGAAATGAACATTCTTCACATGGGGGCCTGGACTCAGCCTAAGAGATCATTTGAGGAACTCAGACATCAAGAGGGAGACCGGAGTCAGGTCTCTGCTCCTTAGCCTCTAAAGGAGCCAGTTGAGATGGTTCAGGTGTCTAATTAGGACTCCTTGAGGATGCCAGCCCTTGGAGGGCAACAGGAAGATACTTTTTACATTCCATGTTATCAAGCTATAGGGATTGGAATTTCAATCAAAATTCTGTCCGATAGTCACTGGGAACTATTTACATATTATTTTAAAAAAGCCAGTAGTTGTATTACTGTCCCCTGCTGCCAGTGTTCTGGTGTTACAACGAGAGGAAGGAATTCTAATTAATTCTCCCACACCTGAACCATCTCAACTGGCTCCTTTAGATGCAAAGGAGCAGGGTTCCTCATGAAGTTCTGTCCAGATGTCTGAGCTCCTCACCGTATCTCTGAAGCTGAGCCCAACCACCCTACGAAGGAAGCTCATCTCAGCTGCTTGTATCCTCTATCTCCTTTGTTGGGTCTCCACCCAGAGCTTATGACCATAGGTGAAGGCTGGAACGTAGATGGACCAGTAAATTCAGAGCTTTGCCCTATGACTCAACACCGTCTTCAGCACAACAGACCGATACAACACCTGCATTTATGCTGATGCTGCATCGAACTGCTTATCCATCTCCCGGTCCATTTTTATCATTTTCATCGCAAAAAGGTATACATTCAGACCAATTTTGTGTAATTTAATGAACATTTGAAAAAGAATGCCAATCCCTATCAATGAATTGACATGTCATAAACTTTCTTTCAATCATTTCAACACAATCAAACATTTCTATGACGCTCTTTTATTGTCCATGGAATAGAAGAAATGCAAAAGTTCTACATTTATTCCATCAGACGGCAGCATTTATTTTGTCTGTCATAAAAAAAAAGAAAAAAAAGAAGAAGCACAAAAGCAGTAGAGAGATCTTCTAAATGCAAACCAGAGGAGAAGAGTTTTTATCTCAGATTACACGTTTAAAGCGAGTCTTACTGCCTCCAGTAAAGCATTTTCCATCTCCTCCAGCACATTCGGCAAATAAAGTCTGCAGAGGACGAAGCCTTTTAAAGTATCCGACTTCACACGCCGCTCTGGAGCCTAAAACGTTATCAGTTTACGCTGATTTACAGGCTGAGTAGAAGCATCAACGCACCGAGCCAGAGGACAACAGTCCACCATTCAGGCTCAGCTCAGGAGGCCGGGCGGCTCAAACTCTGTGGGAAAGGAAACTCACTACTTGGCGGCTCACCCAGATGCAGGTCAACAGTGTGGTTAGATTGTTTCCTGGCTTCAAAAACAAAAAGGTCCACACCTTTCCACTGTATGCAATTATAGGCACATGAGTGGGGGTGGCTCAGAAGGGGGCAAATTAGTCCATGGTGTCCCTGGAGGCCTTGTGGATCAGGACCTATGGCAGCAGATAGAGACAAAGCTTCTATTGCTGAGGCTGTTATTCACCACAGCAAAGCACTGACCCACAGCCCCACACTCATTTTCTGGAGCTAGCAGGGCCTGCCATGCTCCATCAATGGGATCATTCACTCAGCCCGGGTGAATGCACCAAAAAACGTCCGACCCCATTAAAGCCCGAATAAAATGTGGACAAATAATCAACAGGAGACCTTTGGCAGAAATATCAGGCCAGCATTTGATGCTGTTGCGACGGCTGCAGCCCACACAAAACCAGCCGGAGTAAACAAAGAAACGACACATAACTGAGAACAAAAATGAAGAAAAAAAAACACATGAGAAAATGTCGTGCCAGCGTCCAGAGAGGAGGGAGCCTCTGACTGTGAATGTTTGAGGCAGTGCTGACCTCCTCTAACAAAACCTGCAGGCAATTCTCTGGAAATAGTAGTTCAAATGTGAGAAGCATTAAAGACCGTGGAAATAGAAACATCTGCACCTCAATCAGTGAGATCGTCTGCAGCTTGAAGGAGCAGCTCAGCAACGTCTGCCTCCTGAGTCCCGCTCCAGCAAAGATGGGAACAAATAAAAGGGACTAATTGGCAGTGGATGCAGCTGAAGGCTGCTGGCATACGCCCAGTCTGTCATGCTTGTGTGGGTCTGAAACAGGCCCACCACTCACTGCTGCAAATACTGCAAGGTTTCAGTCCTGAATTTGACAAATTCATTTAGCAAATACACCTAATTCAGGCTGCAACATCGTGTTAACGTCATGAATTGGGTGGACTAAACAGCAATTTAGCAGGGCATCTGCACGTATTTTCAGTACAAATGTAAAGGCTTAAGTCAACTTAATACCTCTGAAGTAAAAAAAATGTATATCATTACCGCTGCCGAGGGAATCACTGGACTGCAGAATACTGTTACCGAGTTTTATTGAATCTAAAACATAAACTTTGTGCCACTAAATAGAGCAAACATAGCTGCCTTTTAATGAACAAATATAACATAGAACTGTGGCAGTACACCCAGCCCAACGGAAAACAGTGTTCCATGTAAGAACCATTAAATAAACATGATGTAGGTGTAGAGAAACTTCATATCCGGTCACTAGAATATTGACCAACCCGTTGACCCAGGTTTAAAATACTTTCCACAAAGATTACATCGATCACCATACGATGGTTTCAGCCTGCCACAATATTTGCCGTCCCCTGACCACCTCTGATTGAACTTACATTTGCCCAGGATTCAGCCGGCTTATAGCGGCTTCTTCGTCTTCCCCATTTTCTATGGAATATGTAAAATGTTGATCGCTGCGACACCTTTTTCAATCAAAGCAGAGCACGCCTTACTCACGCGAACAGGAAGTTGTTCATTCATTCTGCCCCTGACAAAAATGTAATACCTCTCCTCCCCAAAAGACATTGTTTAACATTGAAAATGAAAATTTAACACATTTGAAGACTCGTTAAAGATCTGAAGGTACCGTGTTTAAGTGGGAGAAACGCGTCGTACTTTTCATTTTCGTACCTTATAATAATGGAAACTGCTGTAAATTAAACTTAATCGGAAAAAATAATAACACAAACGTACTGAATCATTCCAAGAGTGGAAATTCTTGAAACAGAAATAACGAGCAACGACTCTCGATAAAAATTCCCCGAGCTCTCCGACCTGAAAACATGGAGTCAGCAGAGTACATATTTCTGGCAGTGGCCTTCGTTTGATTGGACGGTGTCAGTGCCTGGGAATCAATGATGCGTCCTTATCTGATGGGACTCAGACAAAAACTCTAAAAGGCTGAAAGATTAATCAAAGTCAAAGTTACGGTTATTTTTAATTGGTGAATTCACTAATGAATTAATGAAGAAATTATAAAATAATCTATAGATTAATCGATAATAACTGATTATTTATCATAATCGACTTGTTAATTAAATAAGGTGCCATGTACGACTTCACTCTTCTACTTCACCATAGGTCAGAGGTCGTATCGAAGCACCAGACGTCTGTGTGGTTCCTTTATGTTTTTCCCCTCCGTGTCGCAGACAGCGCGGGTAATGGCACAAAATAATTGCGTAATTGGCCAAATGGAACGTGATGTCACTGGTGATGTCAGCGTGTCCCGTGAGCTGGACGTATGCGGCGACGTGCTGTACAGAGTTGACCGTTCACATTAGCATCGTTCTTCTGTGCCTCCATATGTCCATCACGCAGTGGTTTGTGGCTGATTACAAGTGGCTTACTAAGTAAGTTGTGTGCCTGATTTGTGCTTGGGTAGCATCCCTAGCCTTACATCCAAAGATCAGCTGTGTGTAATGAGATCTTCTCCTTCTGCACCTTCAGACCATCTGCCATCTGTTCTATATTGGTGACACTCTAATATTGTTGCTATGAAATATTTGCAGAGGCAGCGCGTTGCAGGAAACAGCCCTGATTGGTCAGACTCGGGTTTAGGTAGCCCTTGACTTGCTTTGGAGTATTGTTTTTTTTTTTTTTAAACAATATCTCTTGAGCATGTTCTTTTAATTGTCGAATGTCATATCCGTGATGTATGTGCTGAAAATGAAGAAGTTCTTCAGCCTGTTGTGTTTAGAGCTTAGGACTTTGAATCGCCACTAGGGGGACATATTTCGGTATTCTCTGTACAAAACATGCAAATACCAAAGGAGATACTGTTAGCTGGCATGAGTTGTTATTGTGAGCTGCCTGAAAGGATTTTTCTAGAGGTTGGCCAATAATCTTTGACCAAATGTTGATATAGTTTGGTTTTAAGTTTAACAAACAGGCTGCTAAACCGGAGTTTCCCACAGACTCTGATTCACCGATTTAAAAGAAGAAAGAATTATCTCTTTACTCACTCCAAACGAGTCTAGGGAATTGTGACTAGGAGTGCATCCAGAAAATGTTTGCAAAGGCAGCGTGGTGCAGGGTAAAAGTGTGTTTGGCGGTTTAGGGAGCGGTTGATTTGCTTTGCAGTAGAGCTATCAATGAGTGCTCTGTTTTTTTAACATTAATATCTCTTGGTCACGTTCTTTTAATTGTGGGAAGCTAAAACCGCGATCAAGATAAACATTTGATTAATTGTGCAGCCGTAAATATTTATGTTCGACTTTGGTCGGCTGGATTTAGCAGAGCGGTGGGTCTCATTTTGCAGCCCTGATGGAAGCATGCAATCAGCAGTCCAACAGAGTCGGCTACACTTAAACTCTCTCATGTGAGTCCGCCGTTTTTCTGCAAACTATGCATATAAACACGCGACTTGCACAAAAATTCAACTTCATATACCTTCAAATTTTTTATTCTGATTCAATGGCACAGAACAACACTTCCCTAACCTCCCACGGCGCGTAGGAGTGCACGGCCTTGAATGGAATATTTACAGAAACTAGTCTTAACAGAAAAGCTCTTCAAGTCATCACAAAAGTTGTGACCCACTGAATCAAAGTGATTTCCCACCATATTAACGTCAGGAGTCCGACTAACATAAACTTCATATAAACTGAATTCTGTCGTCAATGGAAACAGTCGAGCATCTTCAACAAGACTGTCTCAAAAACACTCTGACACTTCATCTTCGAAAAGGTCAAACTGGGAGAGTAAATCCTGAATCTCATTACCAGTTTAGCTCCAGCAATAAAAGAAAAACCACCACATTACTGAGATGAATAAGTTTAAAACAATAACATTTTCCCTTATCAATCGAAATTCATTACACTAATGGCATGAGTAGTGGACAAAACACTTGGAATGAGTGTGTTTGGCACACGAGCCTCATATTTGAGGCAGTTCTTTTGTTCCAGAACAGAAACGAACCACACTTGATGTGGACCCAAATTGCACTCAACTGCGCCATGAAAGCTGGGGCCTCACGGCGCTCACAAGAGCGGCAAAACAGCCTCGGCTTTTAGTTTCCCGCATTTGGAAACAGGGGTCTGAGAGTGTTTGTGAGCAAAGAGTGAGAGTGTATGTGCATAGCGTTCGGGGACTCTGTGTGCAGGAAATCAAAAATTCTTCTGCACCACAGCCTGCAGCTGGTGGTTTATTGGAAGCAGGCAAGAGCACCAGCTCCCCAGGTCGACAAACCCCTCCCGAGGCACTGTGGGAAACTGGGAGGTCTTAAGAGACATTGAGGAGGAAGAGGGGTCATTTGGAAGCGGTGGATAGGTGAAGCTGTCGGGTACGTCTGCGTGTGAATGTGTGCTTGGATCCAGACACTAGTTGATTTTGACTTCCCTCCTACGTCATCCTGCTCTCTTCCTCCCATTCAATCGACACAAATATGTTGTGGGCAAAACAGAATCCAGAAGCTTCGAGTAGAAATGGGTGCGTTTGCTCAAAGAGCCTGACAGTTGATTTCACCTGCAGTCGCCTCCATCAGCAGGCCCGATATCAATTTAACTATTTCAGCGCTGAAGAGACAATAAACTGGGCTGTGGATGGAGCACAGACATTTCTGAAATCAGGTCTTCAGGTATGACATAACCAACAAACACGTTTGGGATGCTCCACTACACCAGTTGGAAAACTCTAGAATGTTTTCAGCATTGCTCCAGACCTGTTCTGAATTTGACCAAGTGGATGACAGCGCAGGCACAAACATGGCAGCGAGTAGGGTCCGCACTGTTACCGGTGCTAGGTGAATATTGAAAGACCATCGTGAAAAACGAAAAATATTAGTCCATTAGTCCTTAGAGCTCAAACCTCTGGCCTCCTTCATTCTAAGCAATTAGTGGTATCCGAACAGAAGCGTGTCCAAAATGTTCTGGGCAACCCGGCACCGGTAGTGCAACCATTAATTCCGGCACTTTCTGAGTTAAGAAAATAAATAACTCTAAACTCAACATTTAATTCTCCTTTAATTCAAACACGAAGAACAAGTTTGTTAACGGGATCATTTATCGTCATCATCTTGACTTCTTTTTTCTTTTTTTTTGCCACAACACAAGATTATATTTGTTCAGCACTTTGTCACCATACAGGAAACAATAGGGAAACTGGAATATGTTCAAACCTTCTCAATAAAGTTAAAAAGGGTACCAGAGTATATTTCTGAAAACATTTGAAGAAATAATTGGACAGCAGAGTCACAGATACAGATCTGATCGGTACCGTCTCATTTCAGATCTGAGATCTGAGAAATGGCTCTTTATCAAAAAGACCTCTATCGTCTTTGGTGCCCTGCTGTCAAACGAGTGGGGGGAAATGGATGGAGGCCAAACGGAGACAAGTTACACATTGTTCCCCTCAGGGAGCTACAAAATCTAGATGATGTACAAGAAAAAAACATCTTCTTATGTACCGACTTCTCTATTCTCCGCTTCTTCTTTTTTTTTTATAGTGGATAGTTACACTTCTTCAATTCAAATTTAACATCACCCCGTTGGTTTAACACTCAAGCTGGCTACAACACCTGCTTCAATTCAAAAGCCTGCCAGACCAAGATTATTATTAGCCCTTCATAATCATTGGACGCCTTTATCAATCATGTATTATTTTTTATAGTTTCTTTGATTTTTTTTACGTTGGATAAAACAACTGAACCGTCCCAGGGCTCTTTATATAATAATACACTGGCAGGCCCTCTCTGCAGCCCACCTACCGGAGTTTATCATTAACTATTTGGTGCCAAAAGAAATTATGGATAAAGTAACTGTTACCGATTCAGAGAAATATGCACTTCTTTGTTTCGTTAATGTGTTGTACTTAGAATCAAATGATTGTTTATGGAGAGACCGAAGGATGTAAGTGGTAAATGGACTGTAGTTGTATCACGCTTTTCTAGTCTGCTTGACTACTGAAAGCACTTTTACAACACGAGTCAGCATTCACCCATTCACACAAACATTCATGCAGTAAGGAAAGAGGCTGCCATGCAAGGCCCCACATGCTCACCAGTATGTGTGTGTTTGTATGTGTGTGTTTTGTTCATTTGAGTTTTTCAATGAAACGTTGGAGAAAGGTGCGGTCTGGGGAGCAGGTGATGACATTTTGAGGCTTGAGGCCTGCAGATGCCATGGATCCAGAATTTATTTATTTTTTTATCCTATTAAAAGCATTGCCATGACTTAGTCAAATCTTTTTCAGTGGAAGAAACGTTTCCGAATTTAATATAGAAAATCCTTAGTTTATCTTGTGAGCATTGTATTAATTTAGAATTTAAAATAAATAGAGATTTACTTTTGGAACATCTTTTTGTGGAATTTGGATCCACCATAGTGTCAGTCAGTGAAAATATTCAGCAGAAAGTGCTCCAACATTGATGTTGCTGTGAACAATTTTTCCCCAAACCTGTTATTGCATATTTACATCTAATTTAAATCAAATTTGTTCTCAACATTCACTATTAACGACAACTTTAAAGTTTGAAAATCCCAGCCTTGGGCGATGTATGCCTGCTGACGCGTTGATCCTGCAGACGTGAACGACGTGGATTTTTTTTCCTTTTCAGCGACCGTAACCAATAATTATCTGCTTTTGTGAAGGATACAGATTAGATATGTTTGCATTTTCTATTTTATTAACGAGTTCCTAACCTGTAGTTTGCGTACACCGGAGGGTAAGATGTAGTGTGCGAAGACGAATGATTTAATACTTCACAGCTCCAAGATCGGCTGTGTTCAAACATGTAAACCGTTTCCCTCCTCTCTGACCGCATGCCGCTCTTCTTCTCCTCCTTCCTTCAATAAAAGTGATGTTGAAAAGTTTTAATCCATTGAGAATTGAGAAAGCTTCTCAAATATCGCACATCCGGACGTCAGAATGACGTCGATTGAGATGCGGGGGAGTTTTCTCCGTTAGCGGCAGGTAGGGTTGGGTATTCCGGTGAATCTTTGTAATCCGAGATGTTCTGAAATTCCTATTTTGACATTAAAGTCAAGAAAATGGAAAGTGAATGCAACTGTCTATTTACTGACTATTTATAGTATGTTTATGTCGCCTTATGATTTACGTCAAAAATATCATTGATGTTGTTTTTTTGCGGTGGGATAGCTCAGTGGGTTACTTCAGTCCAGGAGGTTTGAATCCCAGTCAAAAGAGGGCGGGGCAGCAGCAGTTGTGTTTACATTGGTCAAGGTTGACAGACATGACAAGACATGTTTGTATCGTTCTCGGAAGAGAAAGGCGTGTGTTTGAGGTACTTGTGCGAGTGACTGGAATGATCCCACATGAAATTTGCGTGACGTGAAAACTTTTTGGTTTGTTTGATCTCCATTTATTGGCTATAATTTTCTTGGGATGTAAAGCGGAGTATGTACATTTCTGGATAAGAATACAACACCATGCATCCCAACTGGAGTGAGTACAAACGCTCTGTGCTGTCAGACAATAAAATGTCAAGAAATGACATTAGTCAAGCCAGCCCCAGAGGGGACTTTTCCTCTTCCTTCGAATTGTCGATTCATGACATACTTCTCTGAAACATCATCCAGCTCAGTGTCCAGTATGTGGAAACTGATGACCAGGGGGTCATCTAGTCATAACCACAGAAACAAGCTTATCTTCACAGAGCTGCATCTCTTTTTCATGCTCTGAGAGATGATGCTGAGTGAGAGCATGCACAGTTTAAGTAAACAACGCTGACATTTAACAGCGAGATGTACATCCCTGTGCATCATGGGAGTGATTTCCCATTATCTCTGTCAGGCTGATGTAAATAAACAATTTTCTGTGTCAGAGATTTGGACTATCGAAATGCATTAATAAGCACAATAAACAACAATGAAACGTGGAACCTCACCTTGAAAAAGGTAAGCATGAAGACCTGACTCGTGAAACCTTTGACAGATAAACTGGCGTGTACTCCGCCCAGGGAATTCAACTTGCCGTGCGACAATCAGCCGCACAGTTCTGGATTGATTTCTCCCAAGGTTGCCCTTTTGAAGTGTGTTGCGTTATCATCGTTAAGATATCATGACTAAGCTGGATGTTATGCTGTGTTATGTTCAGTAAAATGCAACCATTAACAATTTGTCAAGAGTTATTTTTTCCAAAAGAGTGAATAAAGTTTTCCTTATTTGGGATTATTTACAGTTTATTATTGTAATTAAGTCATTTCAAATTTGACACCTCTAGTTTCAGCATGTCTAAATTCAAGTAAAGCACTAACAGCTCTCTTTTTGTTTTTCAGAACCTTTTTTTAAAAAAAAAAGGACATTAAAAAATGAATGTTTTATATGTTTGTTTTGCAATACCATCCTAAATGTATTGTTTAAAAAATAATCAAACAGATCTTTTTTTCTTTTCTTTTACACTTACATAAACAATCTGTCAAGAGTTTATTTATTCCGAATCACCCATGAATTTGCTTTTCATCACCTCACGCGTAAATAATGGTATTCTGAACTTGTCACAGTTAATTACTGATTATTAAATCAATTCAAGTGTGACACCGGTAGTTTCAACATATCTAAATTCAACTAACAGAGCTCTCTTCACCTCCTCGGAAAAGAACCCACAACATGAATCAAACTAGGGTGCAGTAAAGAAAACATGAGGACTTGTCTTTCTGATCACAGCCGGCTCATTTCCTAACAAAGTGGTGCCACTGAAGCCACAAAACAACGACACAGCAAACAGTCAGACTTCCTGTTGGGAAAGGTCAGGAAATATATCTAACTCCTCGTGCCAAGCTAGAACTGTGTAAGTACATGGAATTCGAACTTTGATTTTCTTTCCCCGACAAGGATTTAAGAAGCTGAATTATAACGTTTATATCCACTTTCCATTCGTCTGATATAAAATGATAAGTTATAATTTCACCGAGAGGATTTTCTTTGAGGGCTTCCTGAAATCTGTTGCAGATTGGGCTCAAAGGGCAAACTCTCTCCGAACGGGTTTGTTTGCAAAGGCAAAAACCATCACTGTAATAACTACTGCAAATACAGACTGGCTGCTTCTTTGGAAAAGAAAATGGCTTCAGAAGCCGAGACAGGAGGTGGAGAGACAGAATAAAGAACCAAAAGGACAAAAATGTGGACAACCAAGTTTCCTTTTCTGCAAAACAAAACAATCAAACCATACCAAGAGTCCTTTAAAACTTGACCGACACACAAAAAACAGCCTAAACCCGAGGTACCGCAGCTACCTAGCTACTTAGCAACCTCTTTTTTCGAAACAAAACAATAAGAAAACACTTTATTGCCACCAGGAAGCAGTGATGCAGCAGCATATCATTTGTAACCGCATTTAATGACAGGAAGTAGAAGACCTTATTACCATTGGTAAATGGGCACAACGCTACAGCAACAGCACAAGCACGCTACAGCTTTCAAATAGTGTGTTTTTGGGGGGGACAACGTTTCATTTCCATCACCAGTTGTGAGGTAAAACGTAAATAGCGGGACGAGTCAACGCACTCCACAAAAACCGACGGATTTATCTAGTGTGCCGTCACACACTATCACAATGAATCTGAGCTTATTTTCCTTCACATGGTTCAATTACATCAACAATCAATGCAAAGCCACATGTAGAGATGTGTAGTAGTGAGTCTGCGTCGGGCCATGTGAACGCTGCATATCGCACAACGTACATTATGTTAAATTTTCTCGATTTTTCTCGCAATTTGAAACCACTCATGAGAAAATTGGTCTGACAGTAAAGCCCATCGGCCTTGAAATTCTCCACATACACACTTCTGGATATTGGTAGGACGCTGATGCTGTACTTTGGTCATGTTTGACATGATAAGATAGTGGCTAAAGTGAAACAGTGGAAGGAATCTTTGTTTAAGTAGTTACAGTATATTTGCGGGTTTGTGTAACTCGGGCCAGTATGATGCCAGGGGACATTTGTTGTATTCGTTGGGTAGGCAGCATTATAAGGACTGAGGATGTTGTGTTGAAAATGGATGTGATATTATTTAATGGATAGAATATTTTTGGGTACATTTTTCGTAAGCCAAAGAAGCAGTGAAATATTGCATCAAACATTATTTTGCAAACTTGTCAGCGTGCCGTTCCCTTTTTGCAAATTTCGATAATTATCCTGGCACAAAATAGATGTGTGAAGTATTCGTCAGTGTATTTGGTCGAGACGTTATCATGTTTTGTATTCTTTGGGAGCTATAAGGTATGTATGTGCAGTTGTTAAGTGAAAGGCTGAGCAGCAATCCTCCACCTCTGCCCACAGTTGTTTCTGAGGACCCTCCTCCCTGCTTCACTCTCCTCAGGCATTATATGTCACCACCACAGCCCGAGCTTAAAATAGAAACCTCAGCAGAATGAAAAGCCTCATCCTGAACCACTAATGCTTTTGTTCAGTTTCTTCCGAGAAAACATGATTTTTTTTAAAAAAAGAAGAAAAAAAGAGGGGGTGTGATCAAGTCCACAAAGCAGAAATCAATAAGAGGCGACCAGAGATCCAGCGTGCAGCAGCGACAGCCTCAGAGGGCCATGCCGCAGTTTTTGCCTACTTTGTGGAAAAATGAATTGCCAGCAGAGAAGCCCCGACACAGACACAAAAACAAGCAGGTATAGTATATCTATAAGCTCAGACCGACTCTCTGCAGGACAGAAGGGATGTTTCCAGCTCTGAAACTCTCAGGCTCAGGGGTGTCCAAACCCTGTGAGTGTACACGACTTTCACACCTTATTGGGAGAGTGTGCTTGGAGGGAGGATTTACAAACTGCTGGCACTCATTGCCAGTCGTTGTGACTGCTTCCAAATACTACCACAGGCCAAGAGCAGGGTGGAGATTCTACCCGACCAATCCAAATCCAGTGGATGGGAGCAGAAACAACAATGCAAACCTTTAAAATGGGAATATAAAGCAGTTGGATGCATGTTTGAGTTCTTTATATGACAGGTTAGCACACAATCAGCCCGGCAGAACAGCAGGGCTCTGGCCTAAGCAAACACTGGATACACTTATTACTGGCTCTCTGCTCCAGGTACTGTTATTCATGGTTCCCATTGCGGCACTCGTAGGTGGATCCTGTATTTGGCCTGGCACTTGTCCCTGGTTAAGACTACGCAACATTTTTGGCTTCAACAATGGTCTTTCAAGATTCACCCTGTCAGATCAGGCGATCACAGTTTCATAAATTCATGCCAAATCACGGCCTGTGACCTCAATCAATGTTTCATATTAGGTTTTGTCACATCCATGACGAGGCGGGTCAATCGTGGCTACTGAGTCTCTGTTTTCCTGCCCACAACACTCTTTTAACTCTGCTATTTTTTTGCTCGAAAGTTTTGAAACCATAACGGTACTAACAGAGAGCGGACCCGTGGCCGGCTCTCCCAACGTGAGCTTCTTGAAACTTTTTTGAGCATTGTGTATTCCTCATTCACGGTGAAAGATTTCCAAGCAGGTGAGATGTTTGTAGCCCCAGTAACTCATTTTTGGTGTATGTGTGCTGCACATGTGTGTAACAAACACGGAATCCGCCATACTGACGCTGCTCGGCCGATCGTGCATCATATCAAAATAAGCCTCCTGGCGCCACTTCTGGAAAACACCGAACTTGGCAATAAAATTATTCAGATTGGTTGGTGATCAAAATGGAGGGGTGATAAGAGAGATGAAGGCATCCGCCTTGAGAAGACAGCCGCTTCAGCATAGAAGCTTCCAGACACAAAAAGCTTCTCCCTCAACACTAAGACAGCCTAAATTCCCTTTTACCCATGACTTAGCCAAAGTAAAAGTGCTTTTATTCAAGTATTTGCAGATACCGATATTAGTACCTAACAAAAATGTTTCGGTTCAAATTCGAAGCGGGTTTTATCTTCTTTAGATATGTATGGCTGAAGCGGAAGTCAGAACCACTTCCTGTTACCGTGCAACAGGAAGTGGATATGTTGTCTCACTGACTCGTGCAGGTTTGGCGGTGTCTGTGATTTAGTGACAGCTGGGAATCTGGGAAGGGGATGCAGCATTTCCCCTAGGTTTACAACCCTGTGTTTTTTGGGGGGGGTGCAGACGGACACCGACACCAACACATTCAGGTTGTTGACGCTAAAACAGTTTCTACTGCTTCAACGGTGTTTGCTGCAAGTTTGGTTGCGGCGTCTAACTACAGCAAACTTCTTGATCTGTGCTCCGTGTTTTTCATATTCCCTCTTGTCAGTTGGGCTTACATAAGAGTAGTTCCACTTAAGAATGGTTGTACTTCAGAAAATGTGATCACGATTAATCGGCCAGTCTTACTTGAGGGAAATATATGTACAATTTTGATTTTATGTGATCAGTCCCAGTAAGTGAGAAAACAACCCAGGAGTAACTGGAGTGTTGGTAGATTTAACTGTGTGTTTGTTGACCTTTCCAGATGTTTTGGCAGGTAGCTGTCAATCACTGGAACCCTGCCTTTATGCGTTTGTCCAAAGCTTCAATTTACCAGCCGTCAAGCAGTAATTATGAAGCCTTCTGCTTCTGAGTCACAAACAGAGGATATCAGAAGAAAACAGGACCTCTCACATGGAAACAGGACCAAACACTTCTGAATCAGATGCCATTGATCATTCTGGTAAGAGAGCCTACAGCTTTAAGGCACATTTATGTCCGTGTCCACTCCGTTATGTTTCCCAATGGGCTGTGGAAGTAGGACAAATCTGTTAAAATGGTGGTATTAGCTTACAGTGGCTGCTGGATGTTGAGATGCAGCAGGCAGTGAGGCACAGAGGAGCTCCTCAATCTATCCACAACAACGAGTCATGCAGTGACTCATGGACATGTGGCAGAATGAACTGCTGCTACTAAAAACCTCTTTATCGCCGGCGGACCTGTTACTGTAAGTGGGGTGTGTCATGCAGCTTGTGAACTAAATTCACCAGGTAGAGGATCCTCAGGTTTCGTTAACTCACCTTACCATAAAATCATCATGTTGTCGTCATACGCGGACGGCAATGTAGCGAGGGAAAGGACAGTGAAAACTAATCTAATGCCAATGAGGGGTGGGAGGATATGGACTACCGCTAAAAAAGGGTTCAGAAACAGTTGGTTCCGATAGATTTTCCGCCAGGAGCTTCAAAGGCTACTTGGCTTAGTTGTCCAGCTGTGTGGCAGCAGATTCCTCCTCTCATGCGTGATTCACCGTGACCAATTATTTGTCAGTTTTGAGAGCTACAGTTGCAACCTGTCGTACAGTTTTTGCCTCCTTAAGGGCAGCTTAAGCTCCAGGATCCGTCGAGTTATGTTTAGCTTAACATCCAACCCGTACAAATCAGGATCTGACAGACATAATTAGTTGAAGCTTTAGTCCTTTAGTAAGTATTTAGATATGTGTAGATCTTATCAATTAATCAGATTGAAGGTACTGTATGTGCTGGTTTCATGGCGCAGCATTCTGTAATACCGTATGAGTAACAGTCTGGGGGTTGACTAATACCTGGTTTGTAGTCTGGTACCTTAAATGCCTCCTAAGCCCTGTCCTTGAGATAACAAGATTGCATACAAAAAGCCATAAATACCGGACATAACTTCCATGTCAGGTCCATTCCACGGCCCCACCTTCCACAGGAAGTCACACAAACTCACACAAACACACCTCGTTCCCAATGCTGTAATAAAGCAGAAACAAACAGAACCTGCCATCTCCCTCAAAGATCACGCCCAATATTTCCTGCGAAACAAAACAGGTTTAAAGATGTTGAAATTGGTACCAAGTTTTTATTTCCAAATCATGAATTTGCATGCAAAACATTAAATGACTTGTCCCTTCTGTTTTGGACAAGGCCCTGCTGTATATTTACGCAATTAAGTCTCAGAATAAACAACAAACTAGTTGCCCCTAGTGATCAGGCAACTTATGGCCGATACAGTCACAATATATAAGCTGACGATTGTCACACCAATGAATCTGAGTTGTTCATTTAGAAAAGCAAATTTTTGGAAGGCAATGCAAAACTGACCAGTTGCTACTGCTAAATGTTTAACTAGCACACAGTGCCTTGCACAATAGCACCAACACCTCATATTCTGAGGAAGAGGAGAGTCTTCTTTATCCACTCCCATCTCCAGACTCAGCTCTGCCTGGGACTCAAGCTGGTGACCTTCTAGCCTCTTATAGCTCGAGCTTGGGTGGCAGTGCCGTCTCTCAACACTCGCTGCGAGCCAATTGAACACAATGAGACTGCTTGCACTCAGGCGCTCAGCGATGACATGTCAAGTATGCACCGGGCAAATCTTCACCATTTATTTCCTTATGAAACACACTTACTGTATGTCATCATGCTCTTTGAAGCACACAGACAGCAGGACATTAGCAGCTCATTCCATCAGTTCACTCCACCGCTCGGGGTGTTATCGGGTTCTTACTGGAGAAAAAAAAAACAACAACTTACGGCCACAACTCCGATAGATCCTCTCTACAGATGCTGCATCAGATTGGAGTTCGGGTGAAAACCGGACATTGAACACTTAACTCTGGTCGAAATAGAGCAAAAAATATAAAGGGAGATATGTAGTCTATCTGAAAGAGTTGGCCGATGTGACATCATACTATAGAAATGTCTAAAACTCCTGGTGATGCTCCTTCCAATGCATACGCCGACCACAGTATCTCTGCTATGCATTCCATACCCCCCACCACCATTCCCGTCTTTGTGTCAACCTCTCTAGGGGAAATAAACAGTACATTAAACCATTTTTCGAATGCTGTTAGTGTATAGCCTTCTAATCAGCACCAATGTGCTAAGCTAGTAGCGTCTACTGCTGGTGGAGAGGCATTCATTGATGCCTGCCTGCCTCAGTGTATTGCTGGACCTGTGTGCGCTTGGCTGAGGAGTAAACCCTCCACCGCCACCGGAAATGCTTCCCGCAGCTGTTAGGAGTATCATTCTCCACCTTGAGGCCAACCAAAAGACAAATAGCAGCCAAGTCACATGACACCCTCTGCTGCCGAGATGCCATTCGTTGTTATTCCAGCCCTCCAAAACATTCAAATCATACTTGTCTTCCTTAGTGAGAAGACCCCTTTGTACCTATATCCCAGTAATCTACTTGAAATATAACTAGTGCTGTGACATCACCGCATTACAGCAATTCATTGATCACATGACTCGGTCATAATTTTAAGAACGTTTTATGATTTTTTGTTGGTGAAGACGTGGTTAGATGTGTGTGTGGCAGGTAGGCATGGTCTGTCACTGCTAGTATCTACCCACATTCCTTATGAGGATGGCACCGGTACCAGACATCACATATCTGGAGATTTTGCCTCGGGCACTATATCGGAGGCATGGTTAGAGATTGCCAATGCATTTGATCCTCTCTTTGAACAAAAGCCCCTTTTTGTCACATTTTGGGTCCATTGGCTATCTAACTTGTCCGAATGGAAAGTAATCCTGGTCCTATCCCTCAAAAACTGAGTAGAATATCATGAACTTTGTGTAATTTGTGTCACTAATCTTTTTCCTAACTAGCAACGTAAATATTTAAATTGAGTGGATATATTTATTTCAATTTTTTCAAGAAGTGCACCGATTGCTCGATACCGATTTGGGCCGATTCCGATCGATTGGTGGACCAGTGTCTGTGCTGGACACCAGCATTTGACTCCACGACTAAAACGAATTGTTAATTGGTAAAATCATGATTTAAAAAAAACATTAAGACAATGGCCAGAGGTTCAGAAAAGACAAGAAGACGGTAACACAGCAGCAGGTCTAGCAGAGAAGAACCCGTTTGAGTAAGAGGAGAGCATAAACATGCAGCAAAGACCGCTCAATAACTAATCTGATGTCTAAACCAAAAGTATTTTGTCACAAAGTCAAGAAAACCATCAGAGGAAAAATACCCTGAAATGTTGTGATATTATTTTAGGGCCATATTCCCTACCTCTACTCTGGGAAAGACGGCAAACAGGAATATTCCCAAAGAAAAGTACTCTGACTTTTAAGAACCTGAATCGAAGTAGTTAGAGTTGGCTAATCCTTGACCATAAAAATGCATTTTTCGTGGAGGATAATCAACTGACAGTGATTTCTGAAGCAACTGAAGGTGGTAATCCGTGCCCCTTCTCATCCCCTATCAGTGACTGATGAAGTCAGGAATACTCCTCACTGAGTGAAATGTCTGCTGAACGTATCAACATGCGAATGAATGCAGTAAAAATACGAGTTTGTTTTCCTTCGTCTTCAATAAGGATCTAATTATTCTTGAAATGTGTGGCTGCCCGTTAAATCCAAGTCATGGGGGAGATACAAATGTTGCGGATATTTGGTTCCAAAACAAATTATGCCCTGCAAAAATTGGATTCTGGAGGCCAGACTTCCCACACTTGCCCGAGCTCGTGCGAGCGTCATTAACGAGCCTAAACTTTTTCCATCGTTTCTACAGGTGATGCAGGAGAAGAAGTTACACTCGCTGCCAGATTCTGAAAAACTTCCATCCTCTGTACTGGAGGATTACTGCGTGCATGACTGTTTTTCCCACAAAGCCAGAGTTGGCCAATCTGTGGAGGTGATGGGCTAAGCTGATGCCTGCGGAGGATGGGAGGGACAACACGGCTCTGGCTCTGCTTAGACTGGCACCAGCAGGTGTGCCTTAGAGGGTGCCAGTACTGGACGGGCCTGATACGCTGCACAAACAGCAGCCAAACCACACACACACACACACAGAACACAAGGCAGCACATTCCTCCAAGGAATACCACAGCACAGCGGCTCTGTTATGACATATCTAACCAGGAGCAGAGGCAGGCCAGTGGGTTTGGGAGGCCAAAGGGCACAATGGGAGAGGGAGAGAGAGAGAGAGCGAGAGAGAGGGGGGGGGGGCAATATGAGGGATGATGAGGGGTTGGACTTAGAGCTAACCCAGGGATATCCCGGTACTGAGAGCTCCACTTCCCTTCGTTAAACTGAGGGCAGTTTTCATGGATCAGTGAGTGAGTCATCTGCAGAGGACAGCATCTGACAAATCCCCCAGTCCTCTGCTGAGTCGAAGGGATTTAGTTTTGAAAATATGCTGCAGAGACGAATGGCCAACCTTCAGAGTCCACCTAACTAAAATAAAATAAAACAAGTAGACAAATGGTTTAATTTATGTGTCGTATTAGCGTAAAGCTAGTATAGATTTTATAAGATATTCTCCAGACATAATAGCAATCCTTTAGAGTCACCTCAAACATCGACGTATACACACTGTTTGATATATTATCGTTTTAGCATTCTTCCTTCACTTATATTCAATCTCAGGTTTATTTTTTGTCCATTCTGTATTTGTTGACTTGCAGTTCTTGTCTGCTGCTGTAAAACTAGAATTGGGAAATTGGTAAATCCCCCTTATCTTGTCCTAAACATCGTTTCCAAGGAAACCACCAAAAATAAAGTACCTATAGATTAAAACACTGCGTAATATTGTTAATCTTTGGTGAAGCTGCTATGCATATTTGGAAGATGTGTTCTTGAGAAGTTGCAAAACATTAAAAGCTTTCTCATAACTCCATCTAAGTATGAAAAATAGACACACCCATTTTAACATTCATCAGTTAAGTTTAAAGGAGAGTAAAAACAGGAAGGATTAAACATGAAGACGCTGACAGGAAACTTTCTAGGGAAAATACAAATCAAACTCTCAACAGACACAGAAGCTGATGAACAGAGATGAAGATTTATAATGAAATGAGATCTGATCAAAGACTGGACCATAAATACGCAACAGGAAACAGGAAACAGTTCTCTGAAGTAAACAAAATACAAAGAATGATGACACTGAGATAGACTTTATCTTAAGTTACAAATAAACAAATATCAGATCCTTAATATGTTAAAATAAACGTCTGTTGCGTGATAATGTCGAGTAAATTCATTGAATTCTTACTTTTGTGTTATTCGTTAAAATAAAGCATTAAGTTCATTTTCTAACAATTTAACACTAAAGCATTATTTGCTATAACATTATTAAGTATTTCTTATATTTTTATGCATATAACATCGCTACAAGAATTGTGGGATATGTAACGCAATATGCCACATAACATTGAAATATATCGCGACACGAAAATTCCAGGCAGGCTCTGGGCAGTTGGAAGTAAATCGAAAATCTCCCGTTGTTTCACTTTAACCACTTTTAGCCCAATATTCTACACCGTTTGTATTGAACCGTAGTTTAAAAAACATCTCTGCAAAAAAAAAAATAGATGCCTTTGCACGTAGCGGATGCTCTGACATTGCTGTTGTGCAATCTCAAGCGGAAGTTTAAAAGAAAAAGAAAAAAAAAAAAAAGATTGCCTTCAAGTCTTCTAGGAAGTAAGATTTGCCTTCTTCCCCCAGTAACCCAGGTAGTTGCACATCTGAGATGCAAACGATTGCACCACATCAGCAAATTTAAGCTCTAATTTAACCGACCACTGCCGCTGCAAGACTTTCAAGGAGACCCACACAGGCAGTTACCCTTGGCAAAGCTACACAAAACCACAACAAACAAAGGCTTTTCAGGCGGGTGGACTCCGCTGTCCACCACGCCCTGACAATATGTTTTCAGAGTGAGACAGCGAGGGAGCAGGGGAGTATGGGAGCCTGAGGCCTACGCCGTCACTGATAGGACTCTGGATCGGAGCTCTGTTTCTTCGTTAGAGAGAAAACCTGATCGAGATGAAAGACCGTCAGCAGACTGTGGGAGAAATGATGAAAGACAGAGCAGGCTGGCTATGGCGCTTACAAACTGCAAAGAATAAGACGACAAGCTTTCTGTGCCGCCTGTGAGGAAACGTTGAGGGGAGTCAGAGGCCATGTGGGGCCAGAACCTGCCCACAGGATACGCAGGAGAGAGATAATACAGCGGCCCGCAATATCCTTCCTACACGAGACAAGCAAGCAGGAGGCCGAACCCACAATCTGCTTAGGCAAAACATCAATTCCACGGATGGATTACCAACTTATTGAAAAACAGATCTATAGCAATCAAATCATCGTCTGCAACTGGACTGGGTTTTGAAGCCAAACTTCACAGAAAGTGGCCCAATCATCCCACAAACCTCCCCAGAACAAACATGCAGCTTTAGGATGCCATGCCAGTCTCATCTTTTTAATTCAAAACAAAGCAGAGACTGAATGAATCTGGGATAAAGACTCAAAAGACATAGTGAGGAGTCAACAGAGATGAGGTCAAACCAAACCAACATCCTCCTGAGGATAGGTACCTCAGTAAGATTGCACAACAAAACCTGTATAAAGATTTTTTTTTGTGTTTTCCGGTTCATGAAAACCGGCATCTTCTGAAAAACTTCATCAAAGAGTTTAACTTCGGGGGTTTCATTCGGAAGTCATGCATTCCTGCATCGAACTAAAGAGGCTGGATGTTTTACCGGACTTCACCGAGTGTCTGGTAAGGTTTCGGTCAAAGAAGTTCACTAAAGAAAGAACAGTTGGGAAAAAATATTGCAGTTTACAAACGTTTCAAATAAGTCATGCGCCGACTGCAGTGAGTCGCCGGATAAACGTCGTCAGTCATCAACGGAGAGTAAAAGCAGAGGAAGGAGTGAAGAACTCAAGATGGTGACGCTGGCGGGAAACTTGGGAGGTAAATGCAAATCAAACTCTCCACAGACACAGAATCCGAGGGGCAAAGATGAAGGATTTAAGATTGCCGGAATTGCGTCGACTCTTTTGAATTTGGAGATCTGATCACTGACTGGACCGGAACATCAAACAGGAAACAGTTGTCTGAAGAAGCACTACTACAAATGTCTGACCAGACCATTATAGAAGTTGTCATAGATTTGATATCTGAAGAACGATACAAGTATTGAGTCTATGAAGTGTGAAAAAATAAATCACCATTGTTGTTCATTTCTGACAAGTCAATCATAAAGCCTAACAAAATAGGAATTTTGCAATATATTGCAATACAGAAACGGCGGAAGTAGAACAGCAATTCCCAACCTTATACCAGTGAGGTGGGGATATTTAATCTAGTCTTATCAGGTGGTTAATCCTGCAAACATCAATCATCCTCCCATGGAGATTTAAATCTGTGTTTACCATCAAAGAAGTTAAATGAGCTGTTGCATGCATCTGTGTGTGTGCTACCACGGGATCCCGACAAAAGTAAAAATGCAAACTTCAGGCTTTTTCTGAGCGATGTACTAAGACAGGAAGTGTTTGCGACACATACGCATCCTGCTGCCGAGGCTTCAGTCTTCAGGGGTTGACGGAGGGGGGGGGGGGGGGGGGGGGGGGGGGGGGGGGGGGGGGGACACAGAGGCCAGTGATAACCGCCGAAGCATCTTCCTGTGTGCTGTCACTCAAACAACGGCTGGAGCAACAGAGCAAAACAGCTGATAACAGTTGATGACAAGTAACTTAGGATGATTCCAGTAATTACCCTTAATATCTGAAGGCTTGTAAAGTCAAAGTCAAAGCTGGTCTGTGTGAAATCAGACAGATGATTTTTGTTTGAGCATGAAGAACAGCCATGTCTGTGGGGGAAGGGGACTGTTTCCACGCACACCAGCATCCTGGTTATTTATCGGCTTTTTGAAGTATCCCATCTCTGTGTTTGTGCATGTGAGTGTCAGATTCCGATTTTAGTAATCGGGAAAAAATGCATTAATTCGTTATCCCTAACAGTTTATGCTTTTCAGGGGCGCGGGGGCTGGAGCCTATCTCAGCTGAAATGAAATTTGGGTGAGAGGCGGGGGAAAACCCTCGACGAGTCGGCAGTTCATCTGAGGGCCGACGCAGAGAGACAGACAAGCATTCACTCTCACATTCACTCCTACGAGCAATTTAGAGTCACCAATTCACATCTACTGCATGTCTTTGGACTGTGGGAGGCAGCCGGAGAACCCGGAGAGAACCCACGCAGTAACAGGGAGAATATGCAAACTCTCAACCCAGGTAAAGTCTGGGTTTTCCATTCAGGAGAGCTAGCCAACATAAAACTCTGAGTCAGTTACCATGGTTACTTACTCTGTGAAGCTAACCTGCTTGCTTACTTAAACAAACCCTTAATTTGTTCACGACTCCTCCACCTTCTGAGGAGGGAGCAGAGCTTTCAGACGGACATGTCCGTCTTTCATTTCGTAACGGTAAAGGATTTACATCGGTACAAGACGGTAAGACCAAGATTGGATTCGATTCCATTCCCTGATGAATATCTGGTCCAAAGATGAGGTTTCTCATCAAATTCTATTGCTTATCTGAGTAACATTCTCCAGCTGTACATTTCCAACACAAACACGGATGCCTGTCACATCCGCGCAAAAGTCTTCTCGTGCTCTCCGGCTGCCAGCTAGGAAAACAGCGTACCCAACATACCTAACCAACATAAGACCATATCCCGATTTTCAGAAACCATAAAGCTCTAGCAGGAGTGCTCTGATAGAAACCAGAATACTTTATATGCATACGTCTTATGCTGTCTTCAAACAGCTAGGGATCAGTGTGCAGAAAAACCCACAACGGTGGAGGCGGTCCGTTGTCCGGTCCATCAAATTGCAACAAATATGCACAAACTTCTTGACTGTGAACATCAAACTGGTTAGAAACCAAGCGATATTCCTGACAGCAGCCCAGTTTGTCACATATGTGAGAGAACTGGTGCTCGTACGGTTCCCTGAACAACTCAACTGTGTTACAGACGGTAAAAGGACGCCATTCTCGACGCCGTCAAGATGAGGCCACCCTGATACCCACGTCTGCTTATCTTCTAGGGATTGGCGTTGCCATCAAAATTTCAATCCCTCATATATATATATAGTGATATTTACAGAGCTTTTGCCGATAAAGTAAATAGGCAAAAAGTAATCTAAAGACTTATATCTGGATTCTTGCACAAACTTACACTGTAAAAACAGCAAACAAACATATTATTTATGGTAATATACCAGCATCTAGGGTTGCCGGAGTTTTGCCTTAAAAAACATGTCTACGGGTAAAAGAAGTTTCTTTAAGGACCAAAAAAATAACCAGGTAAATATCAACCTGTGTGTAGTGACATAGTTAATTACATAAAATAACATTAAATTAGCCTTTTGCTAACCTAGAAATCAAAATTATTTCACAAATATGTACCATATTTTTTAATATCTTATTTTTTTACTAAATGGTTCTGGTTAATGGTATTTTACGGTAAAGACTTGTGACATTATAGTATTTTTCCATTACTATCACCATAAGTTTGTATTTTCACAGTAACATTCTGCGTTTTCCACCATAAATAATAAAGTTATTTACTCTCTCTTTATGATAATTCACCCTATCTACTGTGCTGATACACTGTTTTGAGATTTACTGTCTTTTCTGTTGCCATTTGACAGTAATTTCTACACAAATTCTTCAGAACGAAGGTATCTGGATAATGAGTACTGTTGTTTTCTGACTATTTCTGATTCATCCTGTTGAATTCTGAAAGTGGTTGGTTCTCGCATCTGGCTCTATGTGACGGTAAAGCAAAAGTTGAGACGTTTCCTGTGGGCTAAACTGAATCCAGTATCTGATATTGTTTTGAGAAAAACATGTTCTTGTCACTCAGTTTTAAGGGAAATGTATTCCTACCGGTCTGCTGTTTCTATTGACCAATAAATCAAAAAAGAAAAAGAAAAAAGGGTGGAAATGAATGCCTGACACTCAGCACTAACAATGCCCGAGTGTCTCCAGAGCTGCACCGCTGTCTTTCCAAACAAGCCCATTTAACACACCCGAGGTTCTGGTTCCAATTAGTTTAAATGCTACATCCAAGGGGAGTCGGCGGAGGAGCTGCACTATATTTCTTTAATTGATGGTTGTGCTACTATCCTATTTCATAGCTGAGTTTCTGCAAAGGAAACTTGAAAAACACTTCATTAGCATGTGACGCTGCTCTTCAATCGTCCCACTGTGCTGCAGTCTGATTTACGAGTTACGTTAGATGGGACGTCTATTTCGAGTCCACTTATTCGGCTGAACAGTCAATTTTGGTGTTTGGATCCCAGAGTGCATCTGTCCTCAAACCTGTGACTGAAACGGCTAACGTGACATTGCATAACTTTGGTCAGTAATTCTTGCTTTCTGCTTCCCATGTGCACAGGAAACTTTTGCATTTGTTGAAACATTTGGAAACTTCTGCGTTTGCTTTTGCTGCATTCATCTGAAACTAAAGCTCTGTTCAGGGGCGAGTGGAAACTTGCAAATACTTGTAATGTGTTGATCTGGAACAATCTCACAGCAGTGCTACTACTAGATGAGACTGAATTGTTGCAATAGTAGAAACCTTCTCTACATCCGTTTTAAACTTCCAGCTTTTCCGTTTATTATCGCAGCTGAATATAATTAGTAAATTCTTGATAAAAGACAGAGCGCGGCGATTGTGAGTATTTGTGTAGAGATGTATTTCTACAGCGTTTAACAGTGGAAAAAAAAGAAGGTGCGTGTGCATGCAGGGTATTTTGCAAGAAGCATAACCCACCGTGGAGCACCAATTAATTGAACTAGTGCAACTGTAATTATTATGTTACTACAGATTCATATCACTGTAACAAAAATTACATTTGAACTCAGGTATTAAAAACTAGGTTTGATTCACAAGCTTGAAATATTTGTATGCAGCATAATGCATCTTACTATTAAACTCATGTTATTAAGATCGGTGTATTTCAATCCAGGTTTTACTCCGTTTCTGCATTTAAATGTTCTTATTTTGATTATTGTTTGGTGAAACAGACAAAGTAAGAATCTCAATGACGGTGTGAGCCCCTGTTTTTACTTGACAATAAACTTGCTGAATTTAACCCTTTAAAGGAACATGTAGCCCGCTACTCAAGTGATGACTGCCTCGTGGTAAACATGTTTAGCTCTGAATGAAAATTTTTAATCCTGGTTCAGACATCTGCCGTCTGTAATAAAGTTGGAGTGACTGCTAGATTAACCACTCGTTAACCTGAGTGGTTGGTCAGCACCTTTTCAAGTGGGGGAGCTGCACAAGAAAGCTGAAGCAACTGGACACATATTGTTTAACAGACAGGACGTGATGACTGACAGGTAAAGTCCCCGTCAGCCTTCCACTAGGGTTGCGAGATAAATCCAGAATACCAATATGGAAGTCGTACGTTCTTGCATGAAAATCAACACGGCAGATTTTTCTTCTTTTATTTTAAACCAGACTTTACTCGAGGTTTGGTCAAAGAACACTGTTGATTGTGTTGTTGATAAAAACATGACAGTATACAAAAGTTTAAAGCCATTGTGTGCCAACCGCATCAAGTCGCATGAAAAGTGAAAGAAGGATCAAACATGGTGACGTCAAGTATCACAGCCAAAACATGTGAAAACAAACATCTGTTATGTGATAATGTTGAGTAAATTCAGAACAGACTATTCATTTACTTGTAAACTAACACACAGTTAAACCAATTGTTTTATCTAAAAGAGATGAGAGACAATATTTCTGCTGACAGCCGTAGGATGTCCTCTCATATCGTTTGTGCAGAAGCTACTCATGAGATTATTTAAAGCTTTAAAGTATTTTTTCTGCTAAACTAAAGCATAAAAATCAACTAAACAGCAGATCAATTATCAGCTTTCTTTCTGTGCATGCAATGTCAAAGTAGGAATTTTGCAATATATTGCATAAGCATCGCAATACGCCACAAAATATTGCGAAACAAAAATGTCCTTCAATGCCCAACCCTACCTTCTACTGCTCTGCTCAAACCTTACAAAAGGTGACTGCCTGGATTTTTCAATAAGGTGTGTGCCTAGATAAAGGTCTTAAGAGCAGTGAGGACTAATACTGACCCTTGTGGTTGAAGGTCTGTGCAGCCTGTGACAGGATGTGTCAGTTTATAGAGGCTCGGCCGGTTATTTTAGAGGACTGGGACAGTCCGCAGAGATGAAGACTGGAGTCTAGGTAAACGGGGAAGGAACGGGGATGGAGGAGTGTCGGCACACAGACAGAATCGGTGTGAAGCTCCTCAAAGATGGCTGATAAAGAGACAATAAGAAGGTACACCGATATACATCACATTTGTCAGCAGAGTGTGAGCTCCATTCAAAGGCAAAGACGACAAAGTGAAACTGAATCTCACATCCGCGGTGTTGTGACCTCCGACTGACGACAACGTCGGCTGAAAGCTGCCCGGAGCAACTTTCACCTGAAAAGCTTAGAGGAAGTCTCCATGACGATGCATGTCCTCTTACAACGTGAAGGGCGCAGGAAAAAAAGTGGCAGTAGTTTAGTTACGGGTGTCAGAGTGTATGTATATTAAGATATGTTATATATTATTAATAGCCACAAAACATAAATATGAAGAATGTCTTTCCGTCCAAACGGAGACAGTGAAAGCTCTGAAGAAACAGCTGCCATGGAAACGGATCAGGTCGATGCGGGTTGAAGTACGACAAGTTTAGCTTAATTTCGCTTTCAACACCAGAAGGAAATATGTGGTGTTGAAAAGTTGATTAAGGATCTCCTTCGACTCCCTAGACTTCACAACTTCTAAATCTTTCATTCATCCGTTAATCAGGCTCTTTATCTGTGTTTGGTTATTGGACTCAAAAAGGAAACGGGACTCACCCGACAGTTTGACAACGTACAATGGCAAAGAAACACACATGCAGCGCCGACCTCCAGAGCATCTGCTAACAAAAGGAGCAACTATCTATCTCACCTTACGTGGAACCACCTCTGGATAACCCGGGATGAGCCGGAGAGTGTCGCTGGGGAGAGGGACCTCTCGAAAAACCTACTACCACCGCGACCGGGCCCCGGAAAAGAGGAACAAGACGATTGAATGTGCTCACAAAATGTTCCCGATCGCGTCATGTCCAGTAACGCTGCTTCTCCCGCGTGCTACCGATGAAGTTCTCCTGAAGCATTGTGGGAAAAAAATCAAGTTGAAAGTCTAAGCCAACACCTTCGATTCATCTCAACCGGAGGAGCTCGGTTTCATCGTGGACACATTTTGGCTTCGGTGAAGATGACACAGAAGAAAACTGTAAATAAATGCAGTGATTACTTGCTGGATGTGTAAACATGCAATCACATCGAGACTTGTAAACACTGGGCGTTTGTCAACTTGTTGAGTTGTTCAGCCCTCAAAACAATCAAAAAACTTTTGTTTTCGTTGAAGAAAAAGTTGACAAAGCAATACGTGCAGTTTTATCGTGTTATGAACTATATCGTAACCCTGCACTGCGGCAAAGCGTTGCAGGTCAACAAACCACGAATGATCTTGCACCGTCATAATTGTGGATAATTTGTAAATCTGCTGCAAAATTGGCGAATCCTACGAGAAAAAAACGAAGCGCAAAATTAACCAGCACTACGCTGGCGGTGGGGTACGACTGTGTAGTGTCAGCCTTGATGCGTGCAATTTAACCCTTGAACCGGAGACCACCGTGAGCAGCGAGTGTAATGGAGGACTCCATTTAAAGCGGAGAAGTCAGGAGCGCCGAACAGGGGGAGGGGGCTCCAATATGAGTCTCTTTTCCTGACAGCCATGCACTGGAGTGGGGGAGGGTTAAAAACACCAAGCCCTCTTCCTGAGTCTGCAGCAATGGGCATAGTGGGATGGAACCCTTCCCTTCTACTTGATTTCTATTCTGCATTATGGATGCAGGCCTCTCTTTATAATAATCTAGGTGAAGAAGAAAGTCGCCTGAAACAACAAGTATCAAGAATTATTATCAGGAATGTCTTCTGACATGCAGAAATAAGGTTTTTGACTTAATCTGACTCGCAGCTGCTGAGTCAAAAAAACATTTGTTCCTCATCCAAACACACTCATAAGCAGTAATTATCTTTCCCCTTGTGAAAGGGGAGAAAACACACAACCCTGGCCCTACCCCACCTCCCCCAGCTCTGACTGGTGATAAGATGTTGTGCAAACTGCAAATGATAAATCAGGAAACAGGTTTTTCTAGAAAAAGGAGATTTATGTGTTGGCACGGAGCGATGACATGCCGCAACTTCGGCTGGTTGTACAAGCTCTTAAGACTCGAGTGTCTGTTCGGCTTGTTTACTGCTCGAACGCAAACATGAAAGGAGAGCCTAATTATTTTACTCCGTCAACAAACATGAGTGCATTTTGGCTAACACGCTCCAGTTCAGGGTCTGGAACCTTTGCAGTCCCCTGACGGAGTATGTTATGTGTTACCCAACAAAATCTAAGATTTGATTTTGGATTTCTTCTTTTTAGCCAAATTTCATATCCACTAAATTATATATATATATATATATATATATATATGTTTTAAAAACCTATACTTTAAGTAAGTGAGGTCATAAGTTATCAGTTAGTGTTGGTAAGTAAGTGAATAAGTTATTAAGTTAATCAGTGAGTGAGTTAGTTAGTACATGAGTTATTAAGTTAGTCAGTGAGTTAGTTAGTTAGTTAGTACATGAACTAGTTAGTCAGTCAGCAGGTGAGTTAGTAAGTTAGTCAGTACATGAGTAAGGAAGTAAGGAAGTAAGGAAGTACATTTCATGTCCACAAAAAAAGAAAACAACAAAAACTCAATTTTCAAACAAACATCTGACAATTAAGTGTCCCACATCATTTAGTTCATTCATTCATTCATTCATTCATTCATTCAACCGCTTATCCCGTTCAGGGTCGCGGTGGCTGGAGCAAATCCAAGCTGACATTGGGCATGAGGGGGGGTACACCCTGGACAGGTCGCCTGTTGGTCAAAGGTCCGACACATAGAGACGAGACAAACATTCATGCTCCCAGGGGCAAAAACCTGATTTTTCTTTTTGTTTCTTTCAATGTTTGTGTAGACAATATTCCTAAATAAAGAATTTTAAAAAATTATATGTGCCTATAAGCTAATAACACAAAACAAAGCATTCTGCAGCCAGTGGTTCTCCACACGCGGATAATGTGCAACAAAATGCCCGACACAACAGAATTTTCCCAGTTTCAGGAGCAACTGAAAAAAAAAACACAAAAACAACAAAACAGGGATGTGGTAAGAAGTCCACGATGTACATATCGGACTACCAGGGCCACAGCGGGGGGTGGTGATAAGCCGAACGGATACCTTTAGTGTCAAGTGGATTATTAGGTACGTGTTGTACATATCAAACTACCCGTAGCACAGCAGCCAAGTGGGCACAACTAAGAGCATGTGAGCCTGGAGAGGGTGCTTAAGTGCGTTGCGGAGATTCAACTGGAGGCCCTGGCCCCCCAAGGTAGACACCAAGTATATGAGGTTACTTTACAAATGAGTGTTAACCTTTGACAATCATTTTTTTTCTCATTATTTTCTATGTAAACTGCTTGAAAAGCAGTTTCTTTAATATGCTTTACATTATTTGTACCAGATTTATAATGTTAGTTGTGTATTCAGAGGATAAATGGGGAGGGTTGCATCAGGAAGGACACCCAGCATAAGACCTATGCTAATTCAATATGCGGAACAGGAAACAGACTTCCAAACCGAGTTAGTCTGGACTTGGTATTAACGAATACCATCACTGCTACTGTCGGCCAGCAGGGAACCGGCAGTTCCACTTAAAGACCTTATCTCGTTCATAACCCGGGAACTGCCTGTATATCATTCAGGCATTCATAGTTATGTTTCGACATAGTGGCCAATCAGCAAGCCCTCCCCTACTGACACATTTGCCCAGATACAGGCACACATGGTTTGAGTTAGGGGTCTGCACCTATAAACAGTTGGCCCTGGAAGCTTATGGTCATGAAGCGCAATGTTGACTGCAAGTCAAGGCAGGCAGAAGCTGCTAATTAATCATATACACTTTTGGAGCACGAGTTTGGATTGAAGGTGTTTAAAGGCCGCCTGAGAAGCAATTCTGAGTTTTTCAGAACCCTGAATATACTCCAGTGCCTCGGAGCAGCCAAACAAAGTGAGTCTGCTGAGGATTGCAGTCAAACTCATGGTGAAAATCTTACTCTGATGACACAAAGACAATTTAGGATTTCAAAAAACAACTTCATTTCTTTGCTGTCAGTTTTGCCAATAGGAGACAAGATGAGTTGGGCTGCAAAGCTGGCCGGTCCCGCTGACAGACTTTCCAGCCACAACCAACATTTTGCATCATTTGACTGGTGGCTGGGTTTAATATGAAGACCAGCATAAGTGGTACAACATGGAGAAACACGCTCTCAACACACACCCGGAGGGGGTTTTCACTCTGCCAAGCAGACCGCCACAAATGGCAACACGCTACTGTGAATTGAAAGAGGCTTTATAACCACACACTGCAATTTAAAACAAAATACCTGGCATCAAACTGTAATATTTGTGTTACATTTGTTTGCAATCACCATGGTTCAACATGATTTGGACAGCATGAAAATAATTATAAACACATAAAAAGATCTAAAAGATCTCCAGTGAAGATGGAGATTTAAGAAGTCAGTCAACTTTGTTCCGTCAAATCTACCAGACTAATATGGATATGGGACTTTTTCCCTTGTTTCTATACCTTTGTTGTTCAAGTACATTTGTTTTTTTTACTCTTCGCTATGGATTTATATAAATGGAAATTTCTATTCCCTCTCTTATTTAACGTTTTTAACTTAGCTTTTAACTTTTTTCAAATTTTTCAATGCCACTTTCTAATGTTCTTGAGCTGCTCTAAACAACTGCTGTCTTTGGGGCTGGGGGGGTTCTTTCTAAAACTTCAAATCAACTTCAATTCAGCAGAGTATTCAGAGTATTTTCAGGGATTTAGTCTATTGCAAGAATTTAACAACATCTCTCCTCCTTAAAAATGTGCTGACGAAACACATTGTTGCAACTCGCTCTTCTTAAGTTGATATTGCAGAGTTTCCCACAGGATTTACAGAAACTGTGGTGGTGGTGGTGGGGGGGGGGGGGGGGGGGGGGGGGGGGGGGGGCCGGGACGTTCTGGGGGGGGCCGGGGGAGAAGAAAATGTTGCACCTTTTATAGTTAAATACACCAACCTCATGCACTTTGACAGAAGAATTAAGAGGAAGAGAGAATAAGGATAATTGACCAGAGTAGGACACACATTTGAGACATCAAAAATATACGTTAGGGTGGCCACTTTTATAACACCGAAAAGGAGGGCGCCTCGCAGGATTCCGCAAATGATGGCTAGCGATAAGGCATAATATCTAATAATACGTTATTTTTGATCAAATACCTCAATCTCCATATTGTGCCGATATTGTGGGAAGGGACGAAAATCTAATTTCAGTATGAAGGGGACACCAAGAAGGGTTAGGTCTTTTAGCATAAAACAGTCACAAATTGCTACTTCAAAAAACATTGGTATATTAAAATTAGTAAATTTTACAAGATTACATTTGAAAACATCTTGATGACAATCCCCCAAAACTGTTTTTTACCTAGTAGACATTGAATGCATAATACAATGTGCTGCTGACAGCTACGTTAGCGAGCTCTCCTGCCGATGTCAGCAGTAAAGATTAAAAATAAATCGTTAACCATCTTTAATGTTCAGGGTGGAAAATATGTTTCATTCGTGAGACTGTGTCGGGAAAAAATTGACGCGTGGCAGGCCGCCACAGTACAATGAATTAGCCGGCAACACTGTATTGATTGTTGATTACTAATTATATCAATGTAAAATACATGTTTAAAGGAGAGTGTTCAGCTAAAACTAGAGGTGCACTCATCAATGGGCGCCGGGAGGCCTGCTTTGATTCAACCGTCATTCGGACGATAAGCCTCCCTCGAGACCGGTTGCATGCATGCGTCGTACACGCACACCAAGCATGAGCGAGCACGGCTCCAAACATCTCACAAATAAACCAGAAAACAGAAAACTCGGAATTTGCAACACCAGTAAGGACAAAATAAGGCCTCTCCTCAACCCCGAAAACATTCGGACCAACGAACTTAATCACATACTTCAAAATGAAACACCCTGAGGAACATATCAAGTTAAGCTAACCTTAGCTGGGCGGCTAAAGATAGCAGGAGCTCAATAACAGCCACAAGTCCAAAGTATGTATGTATATATGTTGTAATTTATGGTTTTAAGACTTAACTACAAGGGAAGCTGCGGTAGAACAGCACTGAAAGTGTTCGGCACAACGAACTCAATCACACACAAATTAAATCGTCACGAGGAACAGAAAGTAAACATTAACAGAGCGGTTAAAGCTAGCAGGAGCCGAGAGCCAGCCACAAGCCCCGAGGTCCTTGAAAAAAGTTGATTTATAACATATAGTTGACTGAACGAGGCAGTCAAAGTTTTATTTTTACTTCGGAATGTCATACGATTGGTTAGGGGAACGCACCAGGGACAACGGAGGGTACATTAATTTCAACTGATCAGAATACCTGCAAATTTCACATAACCGACCAGCCTCGTCATTTCCACTCTAATCCATCAAAATGAGAGGACTTAAAATATCCTGCATGTATCCGACGGACTCTTCCAGTAGTCCGTCCTGCTGGGCTACACAAGGAAATGTGTGGCTAGTTTTTTCTAAAGTTAAGTGACGTACTCAATGATGTCATTAATATCCTTTCATTTATTATATCGCACAAACTAGGATGCCCTCAGAGAGCGCTAACCTCCGCCAAGCCTCAACAGTACCGAAGGTAGACATTACCGCGGTAAAGTTTCATGCAAATCCTGTCACATCAATAAATGTCATTCGTGTCATCTTGACTACACAAGAATACCGATAATAACTGAGCTGTCATTGTGGCTGAAAAAGACTCAGACTGAGGATTTCAAAAAACAACTGAAAACCTGAGGCAATGATCTATTTAACGGTGGCCTGTGAGACAATTTTAATACACTGCCATATGTGGATTGGATATTTTAACCTATTCCCTTTTCTTCTTCCCCATGTCCGGATATAGTGAAGAAGAATCATAGTTATACTGCCCCCAAATTATACTGGTGGTACTGCACCATTTCATCCATCCCATCCATTTTTAAATTAACTATTGCAAACCAGGGACCTTTTATCCATGAGGGACAAAGTCAAGTCCGTTGTCACGAAGATGAAGACACTCATTCATCAAATGTTAAAAAAAAAGAAGAAGCAGTATTATATCTTTTTTAGATTAATATAGGTGAAGTTGTGCAACACTAAAGTCAAACTATAGACCGCAGAAGCTCCATTTGCATCTCCTGTGAAAATCCTAATCAGCCATACCATTACATCCACCTGCCTACTATTTTGAAGTAGTAGTTCTGTGGTATCTGATACCAAGATGTTGGAAACAGATCCATTAAGTCCTGGAAGTTGTGAGTGCGGATTTAAATAATCTGGAACCCAAGTCAACACCTTAAACCCGTTGTTTTGTTGCTCAAACCATTTCTTAACTATTTCTGCAGTGTGTCAGGCGCCATAATCCTGCTGGAAGAGGCCATTAAGGAACATCCACAGGAATGATAGGACCCAAGGTTTCACAGTAGAACATGGTCCGAAGCATCACACTGTCTCTCCAGGCTTGCTTTTTACCCATAGTGCATCCTGGTACCTTCTCTTCCCCTTCTCTTTGTCAAAGAAAACCTGATCCTTTAGACACGACCATATTTTTTCCATTGTTCTGTGGTGGACTTCTGATGCTGACCTTAAAATTATAGGTACTTTCAGCAGTGGAGTGGGGTCAGATTGGTCACTCTGAGCGGTCTGCGGATACATAACTCCATATTCTGCACGCTTTGATGTGACTGTATCTTCTGAAACCTTTTTATCAGAACCAGCATTGACCAGTTCAGCAATTTGTGCGTAGCAGCTCTTCCGTTGGATCCGACAATACAGACACAGTTGACCCCAACATCGGTTCACCAGTTATTCTTCCTGAAACCTCTTTAGCCACTGCAAACCAGTAACACCGTACGAGACCTGCAGTTCTGTTGATTTTCTGAACCAGTTGTCTCGCCATCAAAATCTGGACCTTGCTAAATTCTCCCGGCAACAAATTTTTCCTACTTATAACACATTAACTCTCAGGATAAAATGTTCAGTTGCTATTGAATTTTTACCAGCCCCTGGCGGGTAACCACGGTGACCAGATAATCAGTTTTTACACTTCACCTGTCACTGGTTATAATGTTTTGGCTGATAGGCGTGTAGTAAAGCTCAGATTATTTACTTATCCTCATAATTCACTGATGGAGTAACTGTGTCAAAACAGCCAGCCAGTTACGTTACAAGTGAGTTTCAGGACTAGTTTCAGTGCTGTAGCTGAGAGATAATCAGTTAGTTTAGATTTAGCTTGTAGATTTGTTAAGTAGGTTAACTGAAGCTAATTAATGCTAAAGTTTCCATCATCACGTCTCAATGAGAGCTAGGCTAACATGGGCTAATAAACATGAACCGTTAAGCTATAAAACACTCATAAAGTTTGTTTGGAGGCATTCATATGAGAAAAGGAGAAGAACGAAAGTCTATTTTTAACTTATTTACATTGACTGAATAGTTTCCAAACTCTTCCAGTTAGCTGTGAGAGCTAGTTGAGCCAGCTAACCGTGGCTAGCCCCAGGAGCTAACGTTAGCTGCAGACAAAAACTTTTCTCCAACTCTCTAAAGTTTCTCTTTCAAACTGAATGACTCCGAATATAAAACCTCTGATCACGCAACTCTCTGAAATGACTCATCATTCCACAGTGACGCCGTTAAAGTCTTCTACATGTCGGCGTCTGGTAAAAACTTTGGCTAACTCGCTCTAACTCACCTTAGCCTCTCCGCCGCCGCCTCTCCCCGGGTCGCCTTCAACACCCGAGACCGCCGCCGGACCTCCAGAGGGCCGCGGAGCCCGAAGAGGACAAGCCGATAAGGGTCCAGCTACTACCAGGGAGACGAAGAGCCAGTAGCACCGAGGCCCCGGGCCTTGTGTGTCCTGAAAAGGAGCGTTCGGGGAGGGATAGCGAGCCCAAGCCGTCCGCCTGACAGAGACGCTTTGACAGATCCTCTTCTCCGGTCCCCCCCCTCCCCTCGGCGGCCCGTCACTTTTCTCTTTTTCCTCACTTCCAGCAGATACGAATCAAAATACTGTCACAGAATATGGCGGCGGCATAAGCGGGCTGCTATCGCGAGAGAGGAAAAGTTGTTGTTCCTTTTTTCTATTTCGCAAAGTTGTGCAGAGGGAGGAGGAGAGAGGAGCTGCTGCTGCAGGAACATCAATCAACATGCTGCTGGAAGCAAAGATTATCACTATTAAAACCACCATATGCAATGCAATAACTCAATTAAAAACAATTAGTTATTTGAACTTCAGCCTCACATGATTTGCATATCCAGAATAATCTTAAAATAGCTCCACAACTATCAGGGGTATCTGCATCACCTTGGAGTCTGTGGACAGGTAAGACCTAAAATTACTTATTTTCAGTGTCATTAAGATTGTGCCTTCTACTATACGTAATATTTCTATTTTCGCAAGATTCTTTTTAAATAGTAAAGGCTCTAACATCATTATATTATAATGACACCATGAAACCAAAACAATCATTGATTTTTTTCAGAAACTCTTTATAGTTAATGCATCAAATTTTGTAGAAATAACACAAAATTCATCTTATTCTGCACAGTTTTTGTGGGACAGGACCGGGAGGACTCTCCATTTTGCACAATTGGATAAATAATGGACTCAAACTGGATTTTGGCCCCAGAGAGGGATTTTGACTGCAAAATACCGCCTACATCCACAAGGGGGAGCCATATGCACATACTAGCCTACTACCTGTGGCTGTTACAATTGGGCTTGTCAAGAAGAACCAAGTTAAACAGGAGCCAATTAAATCCCTCAATGTAACTAGTTATTCAATTCTGCTTTTACTAATTACTGCAACATCTAAACTATTCAACCCTTTAAATAAGGTTTCATAGACCCTATAACTGCCATCACCTGATTCACCATCAGCTTCTGGCAGCATTCTTGAAGAATTTTTAACCCATTCCTGTCCGTCTGTTATCTAGACATATATACTCCTTATTATCATATTATCTCATATCCTCATTGTTAAAACCAGAGAACTTTCTTTAGAGCAGGACGGTGATGCAGTGAGTTGTACATTTGTCCCACAGCAAGAAGGTTTTAGGTTCAAAACCACCTCTGGCCTTGGGACCCCTCTACGTGGAACGTTAAGGGTTCTTACCTCGTACTCCAGCTTCGTCCAGCGTTTTAAAATCCAACGACTTAGGTGAAATGGTGCCTGTAGGTGAGAATGATTACATGAATGGTTATTGTCTTTATGTCTGTTATGTATCCCACTTGTTGCCCAGTGTCAGCTGTGATCGGTTTAGGGCCCCACGCGACCCCGAACATGTTGTGTGGTTTAAAGAACATGGATGGATTTTCTCTGTGACGGCACTGTAGAAGGCTCTTCTGAAACAAAGCCCGGGTGGACTTGAGAAAAGAACACTCCACAGAACGACATACTAAAACGGATACGTCTCACCGAGATGGTTGTGAACAAGTGGACAGACTTTTCTTTCAGTTCTTGGGCTTCGGGCGTTGGAGCCAAACATCGAATTAAGACCACAGCAGAACAAAACGGACTTGTGGCTCTCCTGCCGGAGAAAGTCTGGGAAGGTTAACTCATTGTTTTAACATTTATTAGTTAACGAAATGGACAAATCAATATTCAACATGCTTTATTCTTCTTATTTCGACGATTACATCAGATTTGAACAGATTCACACTGATTTTAAAAAGGTTATATTATCTCTCTCCTTTTTGTTTGTTCGGGCTCCAGTTCAGAACAGCTTCTTTTCCCCGTTTGACTTATGTTTTTGGAATATTTGGCCAAATAAAAGTTTGGTTTTAGGGTATGAAAACTTCTTTAACCAAATGAAACAACACATTTTATACTCCAGTGTCAAACCCAGAGCTCAGCAGTACCACATCACTGCTTGGTCCAGAGAGAGTCCGACAAACCGGGTTTTTTTTGGTGTTATCTTCAAGAATCAGAACATCGGTGAACATCTTCATGGGCTCTGAATTGACTCATGATTCTGAATTAAAAAGACTGATATTCTCCGACCCAGATTTGTAAAAGTTCGGGTCACTGTGAAAAAAAAATGAAACAGTATTTGCTGACAGGACGAATCAAACCATCACATTCTATTTATTTACGTTTTCTGCGGCATCCCGTCTCCAGTGGAATCCAGTTTTCTCGTGTTTTGACCGATCCGGTATTGCAGCGCAGCAGAAAAAACGCAGACCTGCGGAGCTTCGTACTGCACAGGAGGATCATGGGCGCCGTGCTGGAAGACAAACCCAAAAAGTTAAGTGGCAGAATCTGGCAAGTGAAGACCAAACACAAGCAGTTGCCTCAGAGGAGGACTGTAAACACACTTCCTCCACCACTTAGGCGGAGGAAGTGCTGCCAGGTAGCGTTTGAAAGAGCATCATTGTATGATGATTTTGGGTTAGTGTTCATGCTGAGTCTTTACCCAGCTTATACAACGGTACTGCTAGCCAGATAGTTAGTTGGTCGGTCCACCACCTTACTCCAGACTGAATATCTCAACAACTCCTTGGACTGTTTGCCTTTATACTTTTTATTTCATTGTGCCCATCCAGCAGAAAGTTGTCCAGATGACATCAGCAATAAATGGTTTCTGGATGTTTGGAATATTTTCTCGGGGTACTCAATCGGTTCAGAATCAAAGTGTCCAAAACCTCGGTTTTGGATGTTGTGTAGATGTTTTTGTATAGTCATCATTATTTGGCGAGAGGCTTACGGGGAGCTTAGAATTGGATTAACTGATGTGGTTCTGTTGGCTTCATCAGTCCGTGATCTTCTGCAGCCCTGGAGCGGTTTGCAGCCGAGTGTGAAGCCGCCAGGATGACAGTCAGAACCTTCAAATCTGGGGTTGTGGTTCTCCATTGGAAAACGGTGGACTGCCCCTTCAGCGCTGGGGCTGAGTTGCTGCCTCAAGTGAAGAAGTTAAAGTATCTTGGTGTCTTGTTCTTGATTGATGGAAAAATGGACCAGGAGATGGACAGGAGGTTTGGTGCAGAATCAGCATCAGCTGGAATGATGATTCTGTTGGTGCTGTATCGGTCCATCCATCATCATTTTGTTTAGGGGGGCTGGTCTCGGCCTTAGAGATAAGAAGAGGAGCTCAGACATCTGGAGGGAGCCTTGGTCCTTCAAGTTTTAAGCGGTCCAGTTGAAGTGGTTCATCATCTGATCCGGGTTCATCCGGATCAGGCACGTCCAACTGGGAGGAGACCCTGGGCTAGACCCAGAACTCTCTGGAGGGACTAAATATCTCATCTGTCCAGGGAGCGATTCAGGAAAAAAAACCGTCTTACAATTTGACTCGGCTAAGTGAGAAAAATGGATGGATGGATTGATGGATGAATGGATGAATGGATGGATGGATGGAATGATGGATGGATGGATGAATGGATGGATGGATGGGTGGGTGGATTGAATGATGGATGGATGAATGGATGGATGGATGGATGAATGGGTGGGTGGATGGAATGATGGATGGATGGATGGATGGATGAATGGATGGATGGATGGGTGGGTGGATGGAATGATGGATGGATGAATGGATGGATGGTGAGTTTTCACTAACAGAAAAAATCCCTGACGTTGGAGGTACACTACACAGGAATGGTAGAAAAAATTGTCATCTGGAAATGTAATGTTAATGGAGTAGAGAGTAAGTATTAAGTATTAAGTATTAAGTATTTTCCTCTAAGAGGTTGTTGAGTAGAAGTACTAAGTAGCATAAAATGGAAATAATAAACGGAAGTACCTCAAATTTATACTTGAGTATAGGTCTTGAGTAAAAGTGTTAAGTTACTTTCCAGTAACTTGCCCCGCCTCTCACCCGGTGTCAGGTGAGGTAGACTCCGGCTCTCCCTAAGACCCTGCAGGTATAAGCCATCATAGAATCTGTATGGGTCTCTGGTCTTTGAGGAGATGCGGTTGGACCGGACCCCCTACATAACCTGTTACATATCAGTAGGTTTAACCCGACACGCCCCCTTTGGTGCGGATGTTAAAATGACTTGAGTGCCCCCCACCCCTTTTTTGTGCATGTGGGCTGTTGTGATGGTCTGCACAGATGTCTGTCGGTGCAGAGGGGCAGGGGTCCACCAGCAGTTCAAACATGTTTGAACTTTGACCCGAGCTACACTGATCTCTGGGGGCGCTGTCGATTGATGTTGACCACTGCCTGAAACCGAGCGATGAACGTAAAATGAAAAATGTGTGTCGGGTGAGAAACCGGCTTCATCCATGATGGTCACAGACCAACGTTCTCCGTCTACAAGCTGCTGGGTGAAAACTCCTCAACTTTACTCAAACACCTGAATCACCCCCACCTTCACAATGTGTCCTGAAATATGTTAAAAATTATTAGATTGTAGTGCCCAGGTATTTTGATAAAAACAACAAACCTGGACTGTTTCACTGTATAAACCTGGACTTTTCACCGTGTGAACCTGGACTGTTTCACTGTATAAACCTGGACTTTTCACCGTGTGAACCTGGACTGTTTCACTCTATGAACCTGGACTGTTTCACTGTATGAACCTGGACTGTTTCACTGTATAAACCTGGACTTTTCACCGTGTGAACCTGGACTGTTTCACTGTATGAACCTGGACTTTTCACCATGTGAACCTGGACTGTTTCACTCTATGAACCTGGACTGTTTCATTGTACTCTTAATGGCTCTTAATGAACAAATAATTCGAGTTAGGAATCTTCAGAGATAAATTTGGTGGTTCGTTGAGAACAACAGAACAGAACAGAACCTACAATCATGAACTCACTGAGGACTGGATTCTAAATCAGACCCTAAATCAAAGTGAAAAACTGAAATCACAGGCTCTGATCCAACTGGAGTGAATTTCACTCAACAACTCAGAATGTGTCTCAGAAGTGGGTTCGGCCCCCAGGTGCCTGAAGGCTCTCCTGACAACATCTGGACCTGCTCCTGATGAGATTGACCATGGTGTCCTGGAAGTTCTGCTGCCAGAACTGGTTCAGGACTTCAATGAGCTTCTGGACACTCTGTGGTTCTACTTGGTGGCATCTCATGCAACAATACATAACATCCCAGAGGTTCTCAGGTTGATTCAGGTGTGGAGAATGTGAGGACCAGCATCAAGACCTTCATCATTCAGGAAGTGCACACACACTCTGACCACATTAGACAGGCCTTGTCCTGGACCAGGGGAAACCCAGAGTCCACTGGACCAGTGTAAGGTCTGACAGTGGGTCTGATGATTTCATATGGTGGTCTGGGTACCGTTGGCTGACACCTGGAGGTCTGCAAGACCCTCCAAGGATCTGCTTCCCTAGACAATCACTGACCCGCCACCAAACGGGTCCTGCTGGATGATGATCCAGGCAGCAGAACCTTCAACACGGCGTCTCCAGACTCTTTCACGTCTGTCGCATGAGCTCAGTGAGAATCTGCTCTCGTCTGTGAGGAGAACGGGTCACCAATGGAGAACCTGGCCATCCTGGCGTTCTCTGTTGGACATAAGACCAGCTGGATGGTGCTGAGCTGTGAGCACAGGTCCACTAGAGGACGTTGAGCCCGTCATGGAGTCTGGTTCTGACAGTATGCTCAGAAACATCACACCAGTAGCTGCTGGAGGTCATCTTGTAGGACACCTGGAACGCTCCACACCTTTTATAAATCAGACATTTAGCCGTCCTCCGTGGAGACTGTCAGCGGGTATTTAACTGGATTTGCCTTTTACAACCCGACTTATTCGGACCCGTGCGCTGTCGTCCTGCATGAGCCCTCACATGGGGCGGGAGAGAAAACAGACGCTGGTGGGGACCCTTGTGAAGAAGGACGGCACATTTGTTCTTCAGTTAAGAAGGGGGGAAACATGTCATGTGTCGGCGTAATGCAGTGACTCACACACACACACACACACGCACACGCACACACACACGCACACACACACACACACACACACACACACACACACACACACACACACAGAAACTGTGGCCCCTGCTATCTGGTCCAGAACGTGACCCTTTGACTCTGGGTTTGAAGCCCGAGGAGCAGAAATCCCCTCAGACCGACGGCACAGAGCTCCTCTTTGAACGCCGCTCCCTCCCAGCATACACTGCTCCACACAATGCTTCACACAGTGCCAAGCGCGATGGTCGTGTTTGATGGCTGTGGAATGTGTCACACTGTAAGAAAAAGAAAGAAAAGAAAAAGAAAATCTGTATAATTTAGGGTAAAATATCGGCTGCTGTGGTTGTAAGAAAAATATGATCAGTATATGAGACAGTACAATAAAGTTTTTGAGTTTTTTATTTTACTTTGAAATCAATGTTATTTCACAAAGATATATCATATTTTTTTGCATCTTTTTACTGTAGAAACAACAGAATGCTAATGCCAAATGGGTCAATTCTTTTTTGTTTTACTGTGAATTTAAATGTGCACATCATCAAAATATGTAAATTATACAGAATAATATTTTTACGGTAATGATTGCCGTAACATTATGGTAGTTTTTCTGTTAATTTCTACAAATTCTGTGTTTTCCAGTTATTCTGACCATATAAATGAAGTTATTTACACTTTTACCAACAGCAAAAACAAAATTTACAATGTAGAAAAACAATTACGAAAGCAAAAACGAATTTGCAATATGCAAAAAACACTTTTATTTACTTTAACAACTCTTTTTCTGTCCAACTTTCCTTTAGAAAATTTGTATCAGGACTGGGTAAAGTGTTTTACAAAGTTGTTTTGCGCCTCTGGGCCACCGTAGTTTCTTTATTTAGGAAAGTTCCCCGTATTTATTTTACAGCGATATACTGTTTTGAATATAAGTCTTTTACTATTACCATTTGGAAGTTTTTTACTGTCATTTCTACTGACAGTTTTTGCAGTGTAGGGACTTTGAAATGCAGAATTTTAATAAGAATTTGGAGACTTATGTGACATGATATTTTGAATTTTACACTCTTGTCATTTGAATATTTTTACCATAATTTCTACTGACTTTTCTTTCTCTTTTTTTACAGTGTAGGACCTTTGAAAAACAGAAGATTGATAAGATTTAGGAGAATTCTGTGGTACAGTGTTTTGAATTTTACGGTATTTCAGTATTGCCATTTGACACTTTATTTACCATAATTTCTCCTCTTTTTTTTCTTTTGTTTTTTACAGTGTAGGTCAGTGACTCAGCATAAAGAAACAAGAAAGAAGCTGCAGATTTAGAATTCTGTGGAATTTAACCTTTTGAATGTGACAGCCTTTCATTGATTTGACTCAGCGGTCAATCTGAAGCAGAGCAAAACAAAACAAGGCCGGCAGTGCGGACCCGCCTCCAGGAACCAGACAGCAGAACCTGCTGCTGCAACTGGTCACACTCCTCACAGAGGGTTTCTGGAGCAACGAAGCGGGCCACCCACATTCTTGGCATGGAGAGAGGCCCGTTTCTCACGGTCTGAGGACAGCCTGTCATGGGTCAGTGGTTTAGATTTAGCTCTGCGCTGCTCCTCCAGTCATTATTCCCCTCTTAAGCAAACTTGTGAGCTCGTCCACCGGACATTTGGAGCAGGTTCTGGTGCTGCAACCGCCACACTGTGTGGTCAAGAGGAGGAGAGGAGAGAGAGAGCAGGAAGTTCTCAAACTTCAAAAAGAAAACATTTGTTTTATCGTTCGTGCCAAAGGTTGAGGACTGGCTGCTCACTGGGTACCGCCTCCAGTCAGTGGAGATTAGATAAACCCAGTGTGAAGATTAGATAAACTCAACGTGAAGATTAGGTCAACTCAACGTGAAGATTGGATAAACTCAATATAAGATTAGATAAACTCAATATAAGATTAGATCAACT
>VRLP01003769.1:0-58571 GCA_009660295.1 Lophius piscatorius | reverse complement strand
AGGAGGCGGTATGAGTGGGTAGAACGGAGGGATCGTGTTGAGGTCAGTGGGGTGAGTAGTTCTTTTAGGTAGGGGGGTGCGTTACCATGGATACACTGGTGAGAATCTTCATATATATATGAATCTTATATCTAGATATAAGCGTCATGTCCCACTTTAACGTGGTGGTAAAGTATCATTTTTCCAGCCTTCAAAACATAGCTTCGTACTCATATGTATCAAGGATGCTAAAAAAATAATTAACTCCTCCTTCTCAAGGCAACTTTATTACTGTCATGCATTACTGATATTAGTTTCTACAATCATCCTGGGGGGAAAAAAAAGGATCAGAATTACTGAGCTTTTTTCAAAACTCTGCAGCTGTAAAAGGAAGTAACACATCTGTCCTACATTAACTTCTTGTAACGTTTAGAAGGGACTTAAGCTTCTCCTCCTGTTGCTAAACTATTAATAGACTAGGACCTAAGGCCGCAGCTTTTATTAGTTATGGCTGACAGACACCACTTATCGATATCAGTGAAGACAGCTTGCTCTTTATCGTAAGAAGACAGCTAAAAAAAAAACACTCCTTAACCTTGAACTGCATTTATACAGAGTTTGTTTTTAATTACCTTCTGCTAACTGGATTATTATTATTGCTATACTATAGGAATAAGGATAATAAGGTTGGTAATAGAGTAGTTAGTTAGCCGAGTTAGCCGTGTTTTTTTTTACATTATATCGTTTTTTTTTCATTTAACTCCATAATCAATTTTATCTCATTATACTATAAGTGACTTTTATAATTAATTTTATTTTACACAGCTATATATCAGCTATATATTATGTATATATTATTTATATTCCTATATATTTATCTGCCACTTTTTATCTGCTGTTACATTTTGATGCTGCTGCTTATTTCTTTTTCTTTATTTTTGCCTAAACAAGAGCTGCTAAACGGTGTTTTAGTTGTTTTTAAAACAATGACAATAAAGATCTATTCTATTCTATTTTATTCTATTCTATTGTCTCGTATAGTTTGTTATGTTATGCAGTTTGTTTGTTTTAAATCTGAGTTGATAGCTATTTGATGACCTCAGATGAGACTCAACTATTCCTCTCCAAAATCGCTTACTACCGTATTTATTAAAAACACTAAAAAAAAAAACGATAAAGGCTGCAGATATTCCTTCAAAGGTTTTTTCTGTGTTCATGTTTCAATTATATCTAGTCATACCAACAAATTGCTTCAGAACTAATTTTTCAACATACTATCTCACTCTTGTTGTTTTTTCTTATGGTAGAAAAGTGAAGACTTAAACACAATGACAGATGCAATAATAACAAAATAATAAGATAGCGGTAATGACATGCAACAATATAACAACCATTACAGAGTAAACGTTTGTTTTTGAGAAACCAGCCATTATTTTTAAGGATAAAATAAACATATTGTTCTCTTTTGACCCGTGCTACCGGGTTACAAAGTAAAAGCTGGCATAAAAAAAAGGGGAAACTATAAAAATGAACAGACATGATAAATTAATTAACAGCTTTGTCAAATATTATAAAAATATTTAAGTTATTCAATGCAAACAATTATAAATTCATATTATTTTCTTATTATTTCTTACCTCTACGCAGGTTGTCTCGATGTTGAACTCTGGAGATCTGCAGGCGATCGAGGCAGGCTTTCGATATAGTCTTCAAAATACTCTATATCTCCTTCTTCCAGACATTTGACCACCACATCTCGTTATCACACAGACGTGATACGCAGTAAATGTGTGTGTGTATGGGTTGTCGGGTGGTCTAACGGCCTGCTCTATGTGTATGGTCTCAGGGTGATAAGGGTGGGGTGTTGGTCTGAAGGTTTCCCTCACCCCTACTGAGGTATGCAACATTAAGTGATAACATGTTAATCAGGAGAGCAACACACACACACACACACACTCAAATTGCTATATAAAAAAAGTTATTATTATTATCCTAACATTTGTCCATTTCTTGTGCTTCTGACACAGGAAGTCCAGTTCACTTCCTGCCTACTACAGCCCACCCGCTGACATTTCTCATTCTGAATTCATCAGTGGTTATAATGTTATGGCTGTCCGGTGTCTATATTCATGTTTCGAAGCACTTTGAGTGTTCAAGCATATTAGAGAAAGACACCACACAGATTACTTTGCATAATTCTGTTACGATTCTATTTTATTTTACTTCCATCTTTAATTTAACAGCAAACATGGAATGTGAATAATATATATTTTACAAATATATGTCATATGTAGATAGCCATGCATGTGAATAATACCTTTAAACCAGTATGAGCCCAGTGCATTCACATTTTCCTGTCTAAGCTGGGGTTTTTTTTTTGTAGGGGTTCATTGCCCTCTGCTGTCCAGAATTCAGACCTAACACGTAAAATCAAATGCAAGCTGTCCATAAAATGCTGTATTTCTTCGATGGCCATTTTTTTATACTCATATTTTTTATGTAAAACCGGCCCGTAATTAAAATGTCCCTGATCTTACCTCTATACTGAGATTGAAATTGTCTAGGGAGCTGACGTACACAGAATGGGTTCATTAGAAAGGACTATGATGTCATCTTCCAGCACTTTATGCCGCGACACTATGCAATCTGATGGTATTTATAAATATTATTGATGCCCATAAACTCATTTTACAGTTGGTCCAAACTTCAGCTTTGTGTTACGGGGTGTTTGTCATGCGTTATACGGGATTTGAGCAAGGATGGATCAAGTTCAACCGCTCAAATTTTTGACAATTTCAAGAATGTGAGGGAATTATCTCCTGGATCTCTCTCAGTTTGAAAAAAACAAACAAACATGAACATTCTTCAAACTTAACTTCCTCTTTAGTTCAGACCATCTGAAAGGTTCTTGATGTACGGGGAAACTACATACTGTAGATACTCCTAAGACACATAGTCAGCGTGAAAGTGTGTTAAGATAGTAAATATTATAAAGTGTATTTGTGATACATAGCAGGAAGCAAGCGCATTGGGAAAAACGAGAGGTAAAGAGGGAGAATGTTGTGTGTGTGAGTGTGTGTGTGTGTGTGTGTGCTGCTTCAAACGTACCTGGGTCATTGCAGCTCTGGCTGATGGACTGTGTATTCGGACAGCTTTCTATCAGAATGTAACCAGCACACCTTCTTCCATTGCTTCACGGTCCTGTTCTGATGATGTAGGAGACCCTCTGTGCTCTCACACCTTTCTCTTATGACCAGCATTTCATTCATTTCATTTATGAAACAGTAGTTCTTCTGTGGGATCAGACGTCATGGGCTAATGATGGTTTCTATCTGCCATGAAATAGTAAAAGAAAGAGACAAAGTGTTAATGGGTCCAGATAATGGAATTATGTCGGTCAAGAATAGCCCAGGGAAAACTGTTGATGAAAACTTGCAATTCCTGCTACTGTTTTAATATTGGAGTCATTTAATCTCTTAAATACTTAAGTACTTAGCAGCGAGCTCTGAGGTCAGAGTTCGCCAAAACACCTGAGGGGTAACAATGTTAGCAACCAGCCTTGTCAAGCGACACTGGAAGTACAAAACTGACTAAATCTATATATTAACCAACTCGTAACGGACTACAAGGAAATATCAGGGGTGGACTGTGGGTTTATGGGGCTTTCACAGACTATGTCCTCTTACACGACTATTGAAATACAACTGTCTGCAAAATCAAACAGTTTCATGCCACAGAAAAGCAAAGGGGAAAAAATGTTGGATTAAAAGAGGCTTGTCCTGAGTGGACATCATTGGAAGTCTTCACCCAACTACAATGTTCTTGGTTTGACTGCACACATCAAGAAGAGTGAGTGGAAACTTCAGTGGTGGCATAGTGGCTAACCCAGTTTCCTCACAGCAAGAAGTTTCCAGGTTCAAAATCAACATACACACCGGGTTACTGTGCGTGTGAAAAATCATCATACCACAGAAAAGAACAGAATTCTTATTAGAGTATTACCAAACTTTCGAGGACCATTTTTTTTCGGAGACCTAATTGTGGATCATGGGGGGGTTCACCAGGGAGCCTTCTATCTGTACAGACCCCAGGATGCTGCTCTTTCCCGGTCTATCAAACTTGACATTGGGGACATCCTAACGGGGGCAGCGATGGGTGGGTCGCCTCTGTCATCGCTTTGGTCGTTTCCTGGAAATATTGCTTCATAGTCCCATAGGCCCTCCTACCACCGGAACTGTCTTGACTGAAACACACCATACAGGAAGCTGATAGTTTACCATTAAATTAAAAGTAGAAAATTCCAAGACCACAGGTAGAAAAGACAAGCATACGGGGATTTTAACAGCAGTAACGAACGCTCGCGTGAATAATGAAATTGAATACAAACTGAATAAAGTTGAAAAGAGTAAGTAAATGCAATGTGGGTATTTTTTTGTCGTATATGGTAAGTTTATTTTGAAATACATAACCGGATGTGACGTATTCTTTTACAGGCTAACTTTACACCGATGTCGCTGTACAAACACACGGCGCAGCCCTCCCAGCTTTATCCAGCTCCTCCGCCAGCAGCTGGGCCACAGCTCTCAGAAAACAGAACAGTAAAACATGGACGATCTTTAATGAAGTAACAAGAGCAACCAAACATCAAACAGCCCGGAGACTTTCCTCACACTCTTCTTCTGGACTCTTGGACACTACCTGATCTTTGTGAGCTGGATGTTGACCGGGTTCAGCAGGGATCCAAGCAGACATTCCCTGGTGGGTTGGTAAGTTAGGACTTTTTTTGATGAATAGATTTTGCGAGTCGAATAAACAAAACTCACTTTATGGGATTTCCTCTTTCAGCCTTTTGTGAGTTTTTCTGTGACAGCTCGGACATTGTGAGTTCCCCACAGTAAACGACATAGATGTTCCTTTATTAGCTGCAGAATCTTAGATAACACCGAATCATCTTGTAAACAATAGCAGCCAAGCAGGGAAATATCACTGAATAAGCATCAAAAAGTCGTGTATTATCATCAGTTTCTTGCTGAAGTCTGATTTTTTCTGGTATTTTTCAGTTAAGTCTTGAAATATTAATGTGAGGACATGAAATGATTATTAGTGGTGAAGTATACTCAAGTACTGTACTTGAGTACCAATTTAAGTTTCTTTGAAGTTACTTTTTAATATCTATCTATCTATATATGTATATATATATATATATATACATATATGAAATAATCTAATAAACATATATATATATTAGATTAAATGGAAAAGTTGTACTTACTACTCGATTACATTTTTCTGACAGCTGTAGATACTAGTTATATTTCAGATTACAAAGTCATATCCTTACTGAGGTGTGAGAATCTCTGATTATCTCAAAGATTCCACAAAAAGCTGAAAACAGGTAAACCTTGTGAAAAATGTGCTTCGTATCATTAAAATAAACATCATTAAAAGTAGTTAAAATGACCTCAACATGTAATATCAGGTTTAATATAGGTGCTTAGATTGTTCAGTCGTGACACATAATACAATAAGCATAATTAATATGTACAAAATTAGCAGTATATGTGTTTGGAAGCGACCGAAAAGACTTAAATATTCTCAAACTGGAATCCTCTCTTTGTAAGATAACCTCCATTCTGACATGCAACCCTTTCGAATAGCATTTGTAATCGTTCTCTTAAAAATCAATAGTGAATTATGCATTTTTAAGCTCATACTGTTACACGATTTAAAGTTATTAAGATGTGTCTCACTTTAATCCTCCTTTTTTGCCTTTTGAACTGTAAACTTACAAATATATCTGAAATCATCATGTGGTATTAAAAAGAAAAACAAACTTAAAAAAAACTTTTGTAAACATGCTCAGTGTGATATTGGTTTTGCACAGAACATTATTTGGCTTATTTATTATATACAAAATCAGTCGATTTCATAACGTGAGAATTTGAAGACAGTTGGTTAGTGTGGTCATAATAGGAAGTCTTGTAAGCCCTCGTTTTATTGTAAGTACTCACTCACCAGTGTATCCATGGTAATACACCCCCCTACCTAAAAGAACTACAAACCCCACTAACCTCAACACGATCCCTCCGTTCTACCCACTCATACCGCCTCCTCCTTCCCCGGTCTAAGCTCAGCACCATGGGTGATCGGGCCTTCTGTTCTGCTGCCCCTCGTCTGTGGAATGCCCTCCCTGACCATCTGAGGGCTCCACAGACGACTGACACATTTAAAAAAGGACTTAAAACTTTCCTTTTTAGCAGAACCTATAACTTTAATTAACATTGCTGCTTTTTGGTCATATTCCTATATAATTATTATTATATTTTTTATTGATGCTTTTATCTGCTTTTACCTTGTAGCACTTTGAGATTTGATCCAAAAGTAAAATGCATAATAAATGTAATGTATTATTCTTATTCTTATTCTTATTATTAAGTCTAGCCACACCAGAAGTACGTACCCAAAATAAACAAAATAGCTCCATAATTACCAGGTGTATTTGCTTAAACTTTGTGTCTATGAACAAGTAGGACTTAAAATAATTTCATTTTCATTGTCGGTAACATCGTACCTGTTACTTTTGATGGTTATTCTCTGATTAGATTATTATCCTTGTGTTTTTTATAGATAAAAAAGGCTTATAACATCATTATATTACAGTAACAACAAGCAAAACAATCAATGACTCTGTTTAGAAACTCTATTTGTTAAAAATACCCCAAGGTCATTTTATTCCAAACAGTTTTTCTTTTTGGGATAGGACCAGGACTAGGACTTAGCCCAGTTGGATAGCCATTGTAACCTCTAAGTCCCAATTGGGATTTTGACCCATCAGAGGGACTTTGGCTGCAAAATATCACCTATGTCCACCGGGGGGTGCTATAGGCATGGACCTCTTCCTTTCGCTGCAACATAAATCAATGTTTTTTTTTTGTTTTTGTTTTTTAAATCAAAAACTTCACACTGTCCATAGTAAAAAGAAAATGAGCAGAATGAAGGTAAAATCCCGATGGGCCGTCAGTGGAGACAGACCACACTGACGGGCTGAAGTTATCTGTGTTGCTTTGACTAAGCGGCGTCTGGTGTTGATTGAAGCGGGACTTCTCAGGTTACAGATGGTAACAACATTCACACTGCAGGAAAAATGTAGCCCGGCTCTGATTTTGCACTCATATGTGACTTTTTCATGGCAGTGTGAGCGGCACAAACCACATGGAGTCTGATCTTTTCCAGTTCCAATTTGGCCCCTTTCCATATGTGGTATTAAATCAGACGCAGGACAGATTTTTCTTTTTCAAAGCGACCTCAGTCTGAACCGTCAGATAAGAAGAAGTACTATAAACATGGTTTTATTTTATATCACTGTTGACACTTCACCATACATGAAAGCGTTCAAACTTACTTTAATGACTTCCATTTAGGCTCCCGGGTTGACGGCATGCCGCATGTGACGTCTGATATTGTTCTTTTGAGCAGGCGGGTCAGTTTAGGCTGGAGTCTTATAAAAGGCCACATTTTAAAAGTAATGTGAACAACTACGCCAAAAAATCTGAGACTAGATTGGAAAGAATGACAGTGTGAACATTGCCATGATGATATATTGTGCAGTGAAGGGCGAGGGTTGCATCTAATCTCTCATCAATTACTGGCATCCCCCTCCCCCTCCCCCTCCTCCCCCCTCCTAAAATACTAAAAATATTATTTCTTGTGCAAACAACAACTAGTGTTTAGACAGTAAACAACAGAGATTTTACTTCAATTGCAGACAAAAATGAGGAATTTTAAAATATCTGGCCTGAAGGAGGATCGGATAAACAATGGTTAAAAAAGAAAAATAAAGAAAGCTTTCACTCTGAAATCATTTTTTCCCCCCTTCAGTGTATAGGAAATGGCAACGGCTCTCAGTGGCCGAAATCCTGGCGGACGTGGACGAAGCAAGGGTCGGATCTTAGGCATCATTGATGCCATCCAAGATGCGGTGGGCCCACCAAAACAAGCGGTGGCCGACCGTAGGACTGTGGAGAAAACCTGGAAACTCATGGATAAAGTTGTAAGTTTGGAGAGCAAACCTCTTGGACAAATTGTTGTAGTATGAATATTATTCCTAATTGTTTATGAAGCAGTTTTTATGCAGAAATACTCACTGGTTTTTTTTCTGATCTCACAAATCAGACTTACTTCCGATCCTGGTTCTTTTGGCCCATCGGCGCCGGCTGAGATCGTACGCACTACCGTTTGCTCTCTTTTTTTTTAATCGCAGGTTCGCCTTTGCCAAAATCCCAGACTGCAGCTGAAAAACAGCCCACCATACATCCTGGATATCCTACCTGATGCCTACCAGCATCTGCGGCTCATACTCTGCAAATATGAGGAGAACCAGAAACTCCCGCAGCTCAGCGAGAACGAGTACTTTAAAATCTACATCGATAGCCTTATGAAGAAATCCAAACGGGCCATCCGGCTCTTCAAGGAGGGAAAGGAGAGGATGTATGAGGAGCAGTCGCAGGACAGGTAGGAGAACTTTGGATTCAATTATGTCTTTATTTAGATTTGATTTTTAAACAGTGTATTTCGAGTCTTTAATCTCCTTAGGCTGCTTCCTTTTTCTTTTTTTTTTTATCCATTTTCATACATGTGTAATTTATTAATAAGAAATATGATCTACAATTAAAATGTTACATACGAAATATTTTACAATTGATTTTCGGGGTCTTAACAGAGAAAGAGAATTAACAACTGAAATTTTCTTTCTTTTAAAATTTTTTCTAAGCAATCATTTTACGACTTGTTTTAAATTCTACACGTATAAATAGTTTTTTTTTGTTTTTATTCATTCATTTATCCGTGTATGAAAGTCGTTTTTGCTCTCACTATTACTGAAATAGTTTCAATGCGGCGGTCTTGTCCAGGTTACTCTTTAAAAAAAAAAGGACGTATTATTATATAAAGTTTGTCTGAATGTACTCATAATTAAGCTAATAAAGGTAAAGTATGTCAAAACCTATAAACCCATATTTACCAACAATTATTAGGGTTTGACATGAAGAGTATGTTAAATATAAAACTAAGACGTTTATAAATGAGGAAAATCAATCAGTAAAATAATTTTGATAAAATAGTTTAGGAGCTTAACAACGCTTCCTTTGATCTTTTTTTCACAGTGAGTGACATTGAATTAAGATTACCCGCCTTTCAATTCGAAACAATGACTCAAAAATATTAGTCCGCAAAATATATGTCTTCTTTTTCCTTGACAGCTATAGCTTTCTTTAAAATTCACACAATTCTCTAATAATAAGTCCCTTATTAACAGAACTGCTACAAAATCTTGCCTCTGCCTTAAATTCAACCTCGATCCCTTCACTCTATGGAATTCCACCAAAATCCATCACTAACTTCAAACGTTATTATCCTCCGCCCTAACTCTGGCGGAGTTAATAACATCCATAATTCACTTTACAGTAAATCTACAATATTGACCTGCTAGGTGTCGGTTAATCATCTTTAAAGTCCTCTGCTAATTGTTATTTGGGACGTGAGTTCAGCACCGACTTAATCACTTCCTCTGAATCACTCTGATGTTACAGCGGACTTCCTGTAATGACAGTGATGTCACCGTTCTCTTCGGGAGAGGTTCGCCCACTGCACCATGTTTTCAGGAGGGACACCCGGCTTATATATCTCCTCCACGGCGCCTTACGGCCTCTAAGCATTTCTCTTGTCATCTTCGCTTGAATTAAGGGGTCGTGATGTGTTCGACATAAGCCTGACTCAGCATAAAACCACACACAGATTGCACAGGGAGTGGGAGGGGAGGATGGAGAAGTGAATGGCGGTGGACTTGGTGGAAGAAATGAGAAAAGCTCAAGCTTATTCAGCAGAAAGATAAACGTTGTAGCTGCCGATGCTGCTCCTCTAGGTTTTACCGTATGCCTTATCTCACCGTGCATTATACTAGAAAGTGCACTCATGCACAATTGCCTCTGTTAGGGTGTGATGCGGCTTCCGCGACTTCTCCCTTAAAAAAAAATGTCCTAAACACATCTGGATCTCTCAGTATCGTCTGGAACAGGGGGAGTAGGAAGAATGAGGCAGGGTGAACTGGAACGACTAATTGCAGTCATTGAAATAATTGTACTTTTTTTGCAAAACACACTACCTCTGATTAAAACAAGTAAAGTGGCCACTCCTGATATATTTTCTAAACTATAATTGTGTTTTGAATGCAAGAAGGCGCTTATTCTAAAACGGTTTTAAATGAACCAGTTTGTCATATTTGCTCCGGATTTGTGTTTTTTTATTTCAAGTTTTGGCCAGAGATGCTCAGGGTGTGAAAGGCACCAGTGTCATTGCCATGTGCAGAACAGAGGAACATCCCCATGCACTTCACATCCTGTTCAAATGTTGTATTTCCTCTCTGGTTAAACCCTGAAATCAATCATAGAACCGGCAGAGTTCTAAATCTGTCCTTGTCAAATCTTCATTCCTTCACTCACACTTCACTTCATTGTCTCACATTCACAGTAAAACAGGAACTAGACTATGGGTTTTTTTTTTTTTTTTTAGAAAAAGTGGAATTCCCATAACAATTTTTAGAATTTTTTTTTTTTTTCATGTTGTATTTGGTAGTTAATGATAATTAATGAAAGATAAAACGCATGATTATCATCTCCCTCGCTCGTTTTAAGCCGATTCAAGCAAGTCGCCTAAATATATTTATTGTGCGTCTTGTTTTCGACGTTTTACAAAAAAAAATTGTTGAAAAACTGAATTCATTTTTCAACCCGAAAACTTTTGCCCCTTGGCTGATTTTCCGCAAAGAACATATAAAATGACATATTTTCATTTTTTGCTGTAAAGTGTGTATAGGCTGATTTGAAAGGTGGGGATCTGGAAGGATACTGAGAACAGGAAGCTAGTGGAACACTGGTGTATTGTGGGAACAAACATCTCCTCTTAATCATTGCCAAACCAAAGGATATGGTTGCAGGAGACTGGTTGAAACGACAGATGTTTTTTCATCCCTCATACCACGTATAAAATGACTTTACATGTAGTAGAATTAGTTCTACACACCCAGGCCTGATCACTACCAGCCCTCTTCGATGACATCATCACTGAGACCAATCTGAACTTCGATTTCGGGAGTCTGATTCGTAAATACTTTTCTTCTTCGTCTTGTCAAAAACACATGGTGAGAATGAAAACCAACAATGAATAGATCTTACTAATAAGAATTATGTTTCAACGCCTGTTGTACCTTATTTTTCAGTTTTCACAGAGCTTAATTTTTTTGCCAATATTTATTAAATACGCATCAGTGAACTATGTCGTGACACTGGGTGACATATTCCTTTATTACAATGAGCAGACACACACACACACACACACACACACACACACACAAGTAATGCTAAAGAATAGTAATACTAATACGAAACAAAAGACTGCTATTGAGCCTTTTTAAACTCTAAAAACATTTCTGAGTTTCATTTATATGAATTATTTTTGTGTCTGAATCAATGGAGGTCGGGTTGAGAGTCACTGAGAGGGTAGAGTGACTAGAAAGTTAGAGAGAGAGATGAACAAACAGTGTGTTCTATTTATATATAGTCTAAAGTCCATGGCACAAGTGCATGTAGGTCGAGTTTTGCACCCTTTAATAGTTAAATGGCACATAAACTGGACAAAAATGAAGATGAAATGTCATACACTTAATCCCTTAATTATTCATTTATTAATTTTGTTTGCTGCATAGCATGAATTAAATGCATCAAGAGTGTAATTTCCCACTGTCATTGAAATCATCCAGTCCCATTTGTCTCGATGTGGGCCAGGTATATATTCCTTGCCAAGTGGACCCTCTGCCTCCTCTACCTCCATTTGACAAAATATGAGCTACTGCACCAAAATGTCAGTATAGGCAGGATGGCTGCTGTGCAGAACTAGACGTTTTATAGTCCGAACGCAGACAGATTGCAGTTTCCAGATGAGGTGGACCAGGTCATCATTCTGTTAATTGACGGCACGTGGGTGGTTAAAATGATACATTATTAATGAGAAAAAGATTGAAGTCATTACCGACATGAGTCCCCAGCAACAGAAATGACTCTTTGCTGTCTGTGACATTTATACAGGAGGAAAAGTAGCTTAGTCTCATTAATCATTTAAATCTCCAGACACACCAACGGGGACTAACGGTAATTAATGTTCTGTGTGCCTCTTCACATCCAAATGTCTATGCACTTTAAACTCTCTTCATCTGCAAAATTGATTACTTTGTGTGCATGACGGTTGAATGAATATTTAGTACCAATACTACGGATTATACTATTAGAGTAGAATCAGATATATACAAGATAGATCTCTTCAAGTCCATTTGTATGCACCCAATTTTGACTAAATTCGACTAACTTTTGGAAGTTGTGTCTGGAAAACAGTGTTTTTCTGGGAAAAAAATGGCTGCCTATTGAGTAGAATATGAACTTTTAGAGTAAAATCTAGTAAGATCTCCTTAAGTCGATTCATATGCATCCAATTCGGACAAAATCGGACCAACGGTTGAGAAATTATGATCCGAAACCTTTTAGAAATAAAGCTCCCCTGGGTGGCGGAAATATAAAACTGAGAATTGCCCGAAATCAAACCAGTTCTTCCTCGTATCAACCTTTGGGGAATTAAATTTGAAAATGATTTATTGAGTTATCGCACTGACACGAAGGATCTGAGGCGGATGCAAGGGCTATTCTATAATACTTTTCAATGATATAATTACACTATAAGCCCTTTTTAAAGAAGGAAAAATACGGCGCCATTGACCGTAGACCCAGATGTCGTCGCTCAGTCACTTTAAGGGTTGTCTCGTGATTACAATGTGCCGACAATGCGCCTGAACACACCTCATTTTAAGCACAACATGCCCTCAAGCTCCTAAAGAACTGTATCCTTACACGACATAGTCAGTGAGCTTAAAAAATGACAAATTCAGTCGCAAACCAGCAGTAGCAGCAGCAGATGTAGTTCATTACTTCCGATTTATAGATTAAAAAAAGAAAAGAATGATGCTTATGCTTACATTGACTCTAATAAACACTATATTTAAAATCAACTACAGCCTAATTAACAAAATGTATCGTTGATTAGGCTGTATTTGAGCCCACACATCACATTCAACAGGTCCGAAGCCCTCTGTCATTTAAAGTCAGTACGTGAGACCGTCTGACAGTTAAATCTCTGTTCTCAAGAGTCTGTAACGAGCTCCACTAGCTCATGTGGCGGAGGAAATGACCAAAGAATCCGTCTTCATCCAATCACAGATCTCCATCCCTCTGAAAAGAGGTCAAATCAGCCGTGGGACGACTTGTTTTAAAAGGAACTGTCCTCGAGGACACAAACTCAGTTTGCAAAAATGTGTTTGCTAAAGGGGGAAGTATGTATCCCATTCATGACGTAAACCCTGACAAAGGAATGTGTGAGTGTTCTACGAACGGCATTCGTAGGACTCAAGGGACTTGACGCAAATAAATATCAGATATCAGATATCTTTCCAAACATTGTATCCACCAGCATCCAACATACTTCCATATGTTCTTATTCCACCTGCATCTTTCATGTTAAGATTGGTAGATCCACAATATGGCAGTTTGCACATGGCGATTTTGACAAGAACAAAGATGGCAGCAATAAAGGGGGTTGTAATAATATACCAAGGAGAAAAAAAGGTGTGAAAAAAGGAAGCAACAATCTAATCAGGAATGCTTTGCGAGCCCATTAAATACATTGCGACATGTGGACTAATATTGTTTTTACTATTGGATTTACGTGCCTCCTCATTTCCATAGCGAGCGTAAATGGTAACATATCGCTTTTCTAGTCTGCTTTACGACTCAAAGCGCTTTACAACCCAAGCCGGCATTCACCCTTTCACATGCATTCATACAATGGCAGCAGAGGCGATAACCACTCACGCCATCATTCACACAGAAATCCAACAGCCACTGGGGGTTCGCTATCTCGCTCAAAGACTTTGATGTGGACTACAGGGACCGGGGGAGTGAGCCACCAACCCTCAGATTAGTAGGCGTCTGCTTTACCTCCTGAGCCGCAGCTGCCTCAGATAGGTGTTATCTTTCTGCGATAATGTTTGCAGTGCCCCCAGCAATATCCGGTGGTACTGTTCTGTTTCATCTGGTTTCGTTCAGATTTTGTGAGCTGTCAGAAAATGTGCACAGATTTCTAGAAAATGAATGGGGAGTAGGACTCTAACAGTGGGTATCAACGGGCCTTAATGCCTCTGCAGGGAATACCAAGGAAGAGGGTGTCAAGTTTCCTGTCAGTGAAAGCCTTATTGGTGAAACTATATATTTGATGTCTGTGACATCCTTTTGCCATGTTACTGAAAGCTGACAGAAGTTTCAGAGTTGCAGCTATTGAACTTATAAACTTTCTCATTGTGATTCTCCAGGGAAAAAATGGATTTTGATCAGAATCAGTTTTATTGACCAAGTATGTGTTGACATACAAGGACTTGAACTCCAGTTTTTCTATGTTCACCAGATGCTAACACAAGAAATAACATAGGGAAAACAACAGTATACATTCTACTCTCTATATATGTCAAGGAGAACTGATTTTGAAGTATGTTGGATTGATTACTTACACTGAATGTACTGAATTACAGTGCAGTACTGTGTACAAAAACTATATATATATATATATATATATATATATATATATATATATATATATATATATATATATATATATATATATGTTTGACATCTAAATAGTAGAGGCAAAGTAAGGCAGGAATTACTTAATTATGATTCTGTCTGATCACTGTCATTACAGTTTGTGTCAGATTATACTTGACAAAGCTGATGGAGTGTTCTTCATGTACAAACTTGCATATTGTGTTTGGAATGATTTTCACTCACCCTATGACTGTGTGCAGGAAGAAGCAATATGTGATCTCCATTGTCTTCGCCAGCAAACAGCAGACCTTCTCTTCGGACTACATTTAACTAAGTATCAAATAATGCTGGGTTTCCCATCTATCACACTTGCAGCATCTTGACGGTGACATAGAAAAGTGGGAAACAGCTGTTTTACATGAGATAAGTGAGGGTTCACCGTTCTGTGCCTTGATGGCAGCACACACTCTCTTCTGTGCCTGGCATATGTTTGTGTATTTTGACAGAGCCAAGCCCATCGCAGTAATTTCATGCTCATGCTTTCTTGTTCTCCACATTACGCCTCTAATCAACCGAGGACGAGCCAAAAAACACTCCATTGGGATGCAGAGGAAAAGGCTGCAGTTGCTTACATAATGTTGTGATTTGAACTCAATTTCCAGCCTCGTTGCCGAGAAGGGCTTAGCTCGGAAACAATCCTGCGAAACAAAGAGAAAAAAGGCTGCATTTTGAGCCGTATGATGCATTTTCAGTTATTCGGGTACACAGTAGTCACCTTTTTCATCATTTCAACACTTCACTCTGAAATGAGAGAAAACATATTTATCAGCTTCTCAGTGGACACAAAGAGTGGTCCTGATTCTGTACGTTCCATGTGGTTTGTTTTGGTAATAAGGCCATATGAGGGAAAACTGTGACCTGAACCGTGCCACTGGTTGTGTAATCTTCGTGGTTTGACTGCGCCCCAGGAAATCAGTTCAATCATTAGAGCTAATATATTCTGGGTGTGTGGTGCAGGACGCCAACTGTTTGCTCACTCACCCATAGTTTGAGCAGGTTCCAGCCAAAGCATTCATGCGTGAACACATTTCTGCTTCCTTTGAAATAAAAAACTGGTTTGCGGTCAAACACATTTACAACAAAAAAAACACAAATTGCTGCGACTGGCCTCAGCGGTGTCACATTGTGATTGTGGTGACACCTGCTCTGTGTCAGCTCAGATGCGCACTGTCTCTACTCTTACTGGTTTCCTGTCACCTGAGCAATACCGCTATCTTTTGTTTCAACCTGTTGTTCATGTGCATCTCTTGAACTCAGTACACTTCCCTGGTCTAATGATCTGACAGTTAATTAATTATGATACACCAATATGATTGGTCAAAACGTCTCAAAAGTCGCTGGTCTTGTTGGGTGTTTCCTGTCTGCAGTGGGAAATACCTACCAAAGTGGTCTCAGCAAGGGGTTAACAGTGAGCCGGGCACAGGTTCATGGGCAACCAAAGCTCATTGTTGCATGGGGACCGAAGGTAATCCCGTGTTTTCTAATCCAACAGAAAAGCTGCCTCGGTACAAATTGCTGAAAAAGTTAATGTCGGTTGTGACGGGAATGGGTCGGAGCACTTAGTGCTTTGCCAATACCACAAAGGTAGTTTTACTGTTATGAATGAAAGTTTTATATTTAACAGAATGCTAAAAGAGATGACATGCCGGTTTATTTAACTAGAATTTGTTGCATTTGAGTTGTGGGTTCAAATCTCAGGGTGATCATCATGTCTCATGTATATTGTACAAAGATTATAACAGTGTAATTATTAATAATTTAGGTTAAAAACTAGGTTTTGGCCAATGAATGATGCCATAGTCCATTGCTGATGTTGTTGTTAAAGTCTCCGAAAAACACTGCAATCCCAGAATGATTACAGAGGCATGCAATTGTACATAACGATTACCGTCTCTTCCAGGCAGCGTTATTACCCCATAAGAACCCAAAACCATTTCTCCTCAAAGAAAACTTAAAGGGGTTTAAGAAAAAAGACCAAAGGGGACATGGAACACATTTCCCCAAAGGATGTTTGAAATGCTGCCCCTGTAACGTTACACCGGGCTTTTATGGGGTTTTCTTCTAACTCCATTTGAAAATAAGTCCAAATAATAAAGTATGACTTGGCTGGTTAGGTTTCAAAACACGATAATACAGCTTACAATACTTTCCGAACTTGTCGGATATCGATTTCCCCCTGGCTTTGTTATCATTATTTCCAACCCTGCTTTTCTCATTGAGGAAAAAGTCCCATAATAATATGCAACTAGAGATGGAAAGTATCGTCAATAATTCTCCATTCATGTGTTTCGTTTGGATCAATTGCCTTGCAAGTCAGCGGGACAGTTCCTTCTGTCCTCGCCACTGTATATCGTTCTTTATGCTCATTAATGATTTCTCTGCCTGTGCAACGTCCTTATGGTTTATGTTATCCAATGTTATTCTGCTTGGTGGTATTGATACACGGCTGAATAATGTCAATAAGACTCGTATCGGAGGCTTTTTATATCATTCCGCCTTGACAGCATTGATCCGTAGCAGATTTTCCTCGGAAGTGCAAAGGCCTTATTCCTGATCCAAATCTGCTGCCCCGGTGTTACTCCTCCAAACTGTACGACATCTCATTTCCGTTTGTAGCTAAACTGGTGTCTGTAAAGCACACTCTGCTCCTCCTCTGGTGCTCCACGTCTTTTGTCAGATGCTGTGCTCAAAACTAACTCATTGTGATTTGACGACATGTGAGCACATGTCTGGCGAATCATTTTACAGAAATGATATCAAAGTACATTCCATACAGAAAAAAAAAAATCCTTCTTGTGATCAGATGCTCATTTTGTCTTCAAAGCAGTGAAACATATGTTAGTATTAAACGGTATAATTAAATAAAGGAGCTGGAAAACAGCATTGTCATACATACAATCAGTATTAACTGAAAGACAGAATGCTGAGAGTGACCTTGATTGACATTGAGATGTGGTGAAAGATTTTCTTTGGTAAACCCTGAGTTATCATGATCTCTGTCTGCAACCATTCTAAAAGAAAATCAAAAAAACAACACAAATAAAGTCATCAAATTCAAAATACCAGAATTAAATGTCATCATTGTAACAGTTTGTTATGATTGCCTAAAATTGATTGTACCTCCACCAATGCTGATTGTCACAATGATTTATAAACAGTGTGCACGTTGGCTAGTTTCCTTTTATAAATCACAAATCACTCGTAATACACGTGACCTTTATGCAATGCCCCCATTTACCAGTCAGTTATTCCCTAATTAATGACAATGCTACTGATTGATGCCTTCTATCCTGTGTGACGACAGAGAGGAAGACAAAAAAATAAAATGTAAAACTTGATGTGACATTGAAGCTCCTATTGGACAAGTGTGAACCAGAACAAAGGTTCTGTTTGGAGGGCAGACTCTAGGCACTACAAACTCTTAAGGGTGGCGGTAGGTGGGTTAAACTTGGAAAGCATCGTTTACTCATTACAACTTTGAAAGAGTTAAACATATTTTGATGGTTAGATGGACGAAAAGACACTTCCGATCACGGCCTCTTTGACACATTTCCTTCTTCCGGGGGCTTGTTGGCGGTCGGCGCCCAGCTCATCGTAGCATTATCGCCACCTTACGAACATGTAGACACCGGGTTTGAAAAGATCACAGGTTACGTAAACAGGCGACCGACATTGCAATTCGGAAAGGTTTAATTCGGATTGGGGAAAAGTGTCCTATGTAAACCCACCTAGAGAGAGGAGGACGCAGTGAATGCTGCCGCCTCTGAGGGTCCCCAGAACAAAGGCTCTGTTTTCATTAAATGTTTATGCAGGATTTATCGTAAGATGTTACATTTTCTGAGAAATAAAACGGTGAGTGGTAGACTGCAGTAAATTCATTATATACTATCGGCATGATGTGACTTATCAGAGTTTTAACTAATTGGCAGTCCCCCAACAATCAACTAAATATTTTTTTGGTTTGTCTATAATGTCACAGAATCTATAAGGCTGAGAAGAGAAGTTGAGTTTAAGAGTTGGGACTAATGTTTTGTATTATTCTGAACATGAATGTGGGAAGACATGAATGGAGATATTATGGTTTCATAATAGTTTGTTTATTTGTTTTGTTCTGAAGATTACAGAAAAACTAATCCACAGTGTGAATTAATTCTTACCCAGAGGAAGGTTTTCGCATATCTTAGAGTCGATGACATTTTTTGTGACTTTAGATTTTTCAAAGCATATTCCTTTGATTTCTTTGATGTTTATTTGGGGTGTAGCAGACTCTCAGTGGGCTGAACAGAGATGCTGAAATGAAAGGCGCTGGAGGCGACTGGCTACAAAGTATTTGAGAGATACTCAGAGAGTTTGTTGGAGTTGTCGGTAGATTAAGAGGCTGGCAGTAACTCAGACGCTAGGAAGCTAGATGGATTGAGGAGGGATGGAGGAGGATGCTGGCAAAAGAAGTATATTTAATACAGCTGATTTAGAGGCCGGCACTTAAGTAAGCTGCTTGCCAGTCCTGCTATAAAACACTGTGCTGTGCAACTCACTTCAGATATACTCTTTGGCTGTATTAACAAAGAGGGACAGCAATGTGGCCTTGCATGCTGAAAATGTACCAATTCAAGCGCAGTTAATACGCTCCAGTAATTGAGATTTGGATGTGCTATGCGTATATATATACATATATATAGCAAGAATTTGAAGTATCTTCACTGCATGTAATGAACTTTGCAGCAACAACAAGATGGGCTTCCGTAAAATCACTGTTAGCGGCAGTACAGCAACATCTGAGTGCATCAACATTCAGTGATGACCTCCTTGGCAGGCACACAACCAAACGACCACTTCATTTGTAGACCTCCTGTTTCATTATCACTCCACTTCAAGCTAATAAATTGACGGTGAAGGTCTATTTTCAAAGAGTCACCCTTGATAAAAAAGACAATATGAGCAAGCCCTCATCAAAGGCGAGGGCATCTCCGAAGCAGAAGCAGCGTCACATTTGAGTGGCTGTGCGTTTAAAAGCAGAACCTTTTCTAAATAACAAGTCCTGCATTCTTAGCAGTACATTTAGTTTAGTTCTTAGTTTTCTCAATGTCATTAATGTTGTAGATGCAGGTCTCACGCTCGAAAAAGCATTTCATCAAACAGAATATAGAAATCCCCAGTATATATCCCAATGTATGGTCCCCAGTCCCCTGCGTCGCACGACCAGTCCCACTGATTGAACTCCTTAAATTAAATGTGAAGATATGGCCAGATAGAGGTCATTTCACAAGAAAGCTCCCCCTAGTGAGTAAAATATGAACAAAAAGAGGAAAACACAATCGATTACCATATTTGAACTAAGTTGGATCAATGGTTGAGAAATTATGGCCTGAAAACGTTTGGAGACAAAGCTCCCGCTAGTTACAGAAATATAGCACCCATCTTTCCCCAAAACACTCCAGTTCTTCCTCACACTAAGTGCTATGTGAGTATAACATTTTAAAATGATCCATGATGGAGTTATCCCGCTAACACGAAGCGTCTGCGGCAGACACAGCGGCGGCGATGAGGATTCCATAATATACCTGACTTTTCGGGGAGATATAATAGCTATAGCTACAATGCTAACTACACACTTGACAAGTTGACCACATTGAACAAAGAACTGGAGTTTCCATAGACTCACAAATTATTTTTAATTTAGAGAATAGGACATTAGTTTTTTGTCATAGAGTATGGTGCAAAAAATGTTTCCTAGAAAAGAGGAATGTAGTAAAGAAAGATTTCATGGAAAGCAATATGCAAAATGGAGTGACAGAGCCAGTTTGGTTCTCAGCTGTGGTTCCAAAGACACGGCTGAAGTCACAGAAATACCCCAGGGACATGCATAATCAACTCAATGAGAAATGAACACTTAAAATAAGAACAGGAAGTTCCTGTACAATTTTGAAAAAAATCTCTTTTACAAGAACAGCTGTTGGCAATTTTGTTTCCTTCTTATTATTCCTGTCACATCACTGTCTCCGCATGTGGAAAAGCAAGATGTGGGTTAGGGGATTAGAAGGTCAGCAGGACAAAGAAAACGGGGAGGGGACCTCGGGGGGTGTGGTGCATCATCACCACATCATCAGGGGTGCAGCCCCCGAAGAAAAGATTGGCCGTGGTCACAGCCGTTAATCAAGTGTATCAAACAGACGGGCTGCCACAAAGACCCAGCAGGCCACATATGGGTCCCCCGGGTCCCTGGAGGCAGACATGATGCCATATGTGAGATCACTAAACTATTTTCCTAAAGAGAATTGCTTCCTTACTTGCGTCTTTGTAAGAGGATATTCTTTGTTGAACATTATTTACACACTGGCAGAGTCGCTGATAGAAAGGATCAAGCGTGTTCCCGACTACTGACGTTAAACATTACTAAGAACTCGCAATTGGATCCACTGTGAAGTGAATTTAATGCCATAACATTTAAACATGTGCAACTTTTTCGTTTTTGCACAATTAACGCAACCAATCGAATTCAAGTTAGAGTGAAATACATTTACATTTACGGTTACATACAAGTACCATCCTTCAAACCCTCCACAGTAACAAAACTCTGATAATATATGTACAAATATACAAACGTCTGTGTATATATATATTTATTTGTACATGTACAGTATATATGTACATACTGTATGTACTGGATATCTGTATATAGATGTAACTATATGTGTGTATATGTATATATAATACATATAAACACACATATTCATAGATTTACTGACCAATCAGGTTTGAGTCCTTATCTAATTCATTAAAGCGATGGGCTCTGAATCTTTTTCATCATAACTTTTTTGGACAAAGCGATTTCTCTTTTGATTATAAGATCTTCCTCCTTTTATTTTGGTATTATTTGCTTTTAGTTTGATTACCAGTTAATTTTAGTTTGATTAACTGGTTCATGAAGCTGAGTTGATCGGGGTTGTCTTTTTTTTATTTTAACATGGCTCACAGTATACGTTATTGTCTTAATGCATTTGTATTAGTAATCTAAATTCATATGTTTTGTGCTGACGTTAATGTTAATGTGTTGTATAGCACATCATATTTTGAGGCATTGGCTCTGAGGTGCGCTTCAGACATATTCAAATATTACTAAAAACACAGTCCCCTGACTAAACATCCAGACATACCTGAACCATAAACTCAGTGGAATGATTATTCTGTGACACAGATGAATCACACTGCGGTGACAAACGAAACTCAGCCTGTTTTGCAGGGTCTAAAGAAGAATTAGAAGGTTGGGTGGCGTCGCAAGCAAAGCTTTTTATCAGTATCCCGCAGCCGGCGTGCGTGTCATCGACTTTTTCAACACGCATAAGTTCGGAATAGTCAACTCTGTTGTTGTTTGCGTGTTACCTTGGAGTATTAACGTGCTGGTAGTCTAATCTCACAGAGAGCTGAAGGCAAATACAGGTCCCAGATCAGAGCAAAACCAGCACCACTACATAAAGAATAAGCTCCTCCACTCCCTCTTGTTCACTCATAACAGTCTTGGAGTCCGTCTCCTTCATCCTACAGGATTTGTAAATATGGCTAATTATATACCCGAAAAAATGGGATATTATGGAATCAACAGTGCCGCCACTTCATTTACCGCCGCCGCAGATCCTTTGTGTTAACGTAACTCAAAAACTATACCATGGATCATTTTCAAAATGTGTACCCAAATAGACCTTAGTGCGAAGAAGAACTGGATTGATTTTGGGAAAAGGTCGGTTGTATATTTCCAACACTAGGGGGAGCTTTATCTCAAAGTTTTCAAGCCACAATTACTCAACCGTTGGTCGGATTCAGGGCCAGCCTTGATGCGTATGAATCGACCCCAGGAGATGGTTATGGCGTATAATCCTGTTATACTCTAATATTTCACACAGGTATTTAACTCACTAGAGGGAAGGGTTTTTTTTTTGTGGAGGATGTCAGAAAATGTGGATGATGTCAGAGCTGACCTCAGCATCACTAGTGTTTATATAGAGAAATATTTTCTTCTTTACATTAATTTTGTATCTGATATTGTGTAAACACGTTGAGAGTGATACACTCGCCAAACCCCGTGTATCGTATTAACACATGACAGATATAAGATTTATGATATACCAAGATCAAACCTTACATTTGACATTTTTAGTAGAATGTAAACATTTTGTTTAGATTTATTAAGTGTATATAATTGTGTAAGAGAATAACTAGTCAAATAAAACATGTGTGTGTTGCATTCATGGAGTCCAGTTATTTCCATACGACGCCTTTAAAGCGTTTGAGGCTTCATTGATCATCAACAGTTTCTCTCTTCTTTTTTTTCTGCTGTCTTGTCTGCAGGAGGAACCTGACGAAGCTCTCCCTGATCTTCAGCCACATGCTCGCTGAAATCAAAGCCATCTTCCCTGGAGGACAATTCCAGGGGGACACTTTCAGGATCACCAAAGTGGATGCTGCTGACTTCTGGAGGAAGTTCTTTGGAGAGAAGTAAGCTTCACCTCATCTGCCTTCTTTATGTTTTTAGCTTTGAGTTGATGCCCCCTTTTCTGGTGGAGCTATATTTCAAGATGCATGGAGGAGATGCCGCTGTCAGCTCATCCAACGTCTGGATTTTGTGGGTGTTTCTTGTTTTTAATCTCCCAGACACTTTTTAATCCCCCACATTACGTTCCTTTTGATCTTTTAAATGTGCGTATGATGTTTCTTGAGAATAATGACATTTGTAGAAAGAGGCTTCCAGGTTGGAGAAAATCCAAGACAGTGTCAGACTGATCACTGTACACGATGTTTGCACGATAATACCGGAATTTAATGATACAGAGTATGAATCAATACTTATTGATCTATTTTTTATGAAAACCATTACCTTTGTTATCACTTTTGCATTAACCCTATACATACAAAAGTATTTATGCACTTACATTTCCTACATTTTCTGTGCATGTACTGTCAAGACAGCAATTTTTTCAATATTTTCTTTCCCAAATGAACACAGATGCAACAGATCCATAGACCAAAAACACTTTAAATACACCAGATTATAGGACCTCATGTTGGATGATGTGACTAAATGGCTGGAGGAAAAAAAACAACACACAGCAGAATGTTTTTTCTAGCTTGGGCAGAAGGATGTTGACGGTCCATTCAGAGGTTAGAGGCTGGACTGATTGATGATTGACGGGGCCGGTGTGTCCCGGAACCAAGTGTGCAGGGTGGGTTGACTCAGTTGGCTGGTGGAGGCTGGAAAATCTTGATTTCCCTGTGGATCTAGAGTTAAAGGGGGAAAAAAAAACAGTCAACACAGGGAAAAGCATTCAGGGAAAAGCATTCAGGGAAAAGCATTCAGGGAAAAGCATTCAGGGAAAAACCTGGGCAAAGATTGAAGGTTGAGCTTGTGAATATTGCAGATCATAATTGTAGATGGGTGACAAGTGTGAGCTTCTAACGTGAATCAAACCCTGAGATACACACATACAAAGCCGGGATAGAGGGGAACAGAATTGAGGGGAGAAAAAAAAACTTTTGGTGAAACATCCAACAAAATAATAACTGCAGTATTTGTACTTTTTAGTTCAGGACCAGCAGATAACAGAAACCGAAGAATTATCTGGTCAAGTTTTGGTTTTGTTGTCAAGATAAATATGAAAAGTGAGCGTATAGCTGGTCCTGTGATCTCGCTATCGTTAGCTGTTTTGCTATCGTGACCTTTGAAGTTTAGTAGAGACCAGCAGTGATGATAGTAGAGGCCAGCAGTGAAGTTTAGTAGAGACCAGCAGTGAGGGTCATAGAGGCCAGCAGTGAAGTTAGAGGCCAGCAGTCATGGTAGTAGAGGCCAGCAGTGAAGTAAGAGGCCAGCAGTCACGGTAGTAGAGGCCAGCAGTGAAGTTAGAGGCCAGCAGTCATGGTAGTAGAGGCCAGCAGTGAAGTAAGAGGCCAGCAGTCATGGTAGTAGAGGCCAGCAGTCATGGTAGTAGAGGCCAGCAGTGAAGTAAGAGGCCAGCAGTCATGGTAGTAGAGGCCAGCAGTCATGGTAGTAGAGGCCGGCAGTCATGGTAGTAGAGGCCGGCAGTGGGGGTTTTAGAGGCCAACGGTGAGGGTTGTAGAGGACAGAAGCAAGACTAATAAAACAAGAAATGCTTTCCTTTTATCTTAAACAGGCGGGGCAACAAATCATCCTTTACTTGCCATTGAGGGAACAGAGCATTTTATTCTCTTGAAAAACAAACACACCAGATGAGAGCAAGCAATTAAGCAAATGTCAGATCTATGGGTAAATCATAGATTAAAACTAATTTCAAGACATGTCTTTTTTGGCTGGATTCAAGTAGTGTTGTTAAATTCCGCTGCCATTCTTGATTAGGCTTTTATCCATAGTGAGCCAGCCTAAGTTAGATCAAGAACAACTACGGGGAGTGAAAAGGGGCTTTTGACCAAGGATGGATGAGTCTGCCTCTCATTCATCCTTTCCAGAAAAAGGCGGATTCAGTCCCTCAGTTATTTGTGTTTTGCTGATAAAATTAAAGCAAGCACAGGATACGTTCAAAATTCATTTGCTGAATTGATTAAGTTAAGGGACAGTCTGCATTATGTGTTATCTGAATGAGTTTAGAGCGGGGATATCCATGATGAATACTCTGCTGTTTCACTGGCAGATGGCATTCTAACAATAATTCTTTATTTAGAATACACAATGGTTTTCTTTCTTTCTTTCTTTCTTTCGTAGCTTACTGGTCCAACCTCCATCCAAACAGTGTGGTTTCCTTCTTTCCAAACACACACTTGTTGATAATATCAGACATATTAGCTCCTCATAATAGGATACACTAGTGTAATTACTGTAAATCAGTAAATAGTCAAGATATTTGCTGAAAAGGAGGAGACAAAAACACACTCTCTCTGACAAGGAAGAGCCAGAGGAACTTTTCAGAGTAACCCTCAAATGTGGAATTGATTACTTTTATATTTATGCCAGGAATAACCATCCATGCGCCGAGGGACTGACAGCGCACTTTCTGCATTTTTCATTCTTAGGCTTAGGCTTGAAGGATAGGCTCTCTGATTGTCATGGCTTTCATTAAGGCTGGCTGGAAACCATTTGAACACTGGAAAAAGTCTTTTTTTGTTATAGCCCCGAAAAAAAAACAGGAATATTATTGAATTGCTACCGTTGCAGCGTCCGTGACGGTGTCCGTGTCCGCCACAGGTCCTTCGTGTTAACACGATAACCCCAAAACTATTTCATGGATCATTTTCAAAATGTGTACCCTTAGTGCGAGGAAGAACTGGGTTGATTTAGGGAAAGTAAGTTGAATATTTCTGCAGCTAGGGGGACTTTTATCTTCAAAATCACAGCTTACTAACCGTTGGTACAATTTTGTCTGAGCATGGTGCATATAAATCAGCTTGAAGAGATCAATATTGTATCTTGTATGTTAACATTTTTCTCCATTAGTTCATATTTTACTAACTGGGGGAGCGTCTTTCTCGGATATAATTACCTAACTGTTGGTCCGTTTAGTCCAAAATTACCTCATATGAGCCGTCTCAAGGAGATCTATCTTATATTTGTTATATTTTACTGTAGTTGTTCATATTTCACTCACTAGGGAAGTTATTATTCCTGTTTTAGTTTACAATCCGGCCCCAAATTGGCTGAATTTTAAACTATAATTAGTGTTACCTTTGGGATCTTTAAAAGTCTTAAATTCAGTAATCTGAATTACAGGCCTTTAAAAGTTCAAAATATGTCGACATATTACTTATGGGCTCTTAAATATGTTTTGGTTTTCTTAAAAAGGGGAAATTGTCAAATTTCTTTACAAATTTTCATCAGAAATCAATGCCTGATTTTTTTATTTTTCATTTCATTTTCATAGCTTATATAATTTCACACATCTTCTATTGTTCAGAAATGGGAAATAAAATCATAGATATCCAGACTGCCCCAAAATCAAATCAACTTGTTCTTGTCGCTCGGCCCATCCCTTTACATTTCAGAAAATCTCTAAACAAGAACTGACAAAACCCAAGAAACAGCACCCTAGTAACGTATTTATCATATTCAATGCCGATTTGTGAGCCGCATGAATTTAACTTTAAACCAGACGTTTATCTGATAGACTGAGTTGATTTACTCAAATTTGTGAAGAAGGTCATAAGAAAAAGGTTTTTTTCACTGTATTTCAGTTTTGTTTCCGCCCTTCAGGGCATTTGGCTTGGAATTTAATTCAAAAGGCCATGTGGAACCGGCAAAGAGGATGTGATTACTAACAAGCACTTCTTTAAAGGCTTTTAAAAGGTCTTCATAACGGAGATATCAACAACTCGTTGGCGCTGGGTTTTGTGGAGCGTCACCTTCCGTGTGAAATACAAATTTCTGTTTCTGTTTTAGTCATCACGTCAGCAACAGGATGACACCGCGGCGATAAAACAGCGCAGTGCAAAGCTAAACACATTTAATTGAATGTCCATCGAATGTATTTGCTGATTGTAATTTTATCTGCGTCAGTCGCAACGGATTCAATCTGAGGTATTGGTTGCGAGAGGGCTTTTTTCGATTTTGATGTGAAGCAGACGCCTGATGTAACATCATAAGATGGAAACAACAATAATGTACTTTGTATGGCTCTAAGTAAAGTGGAACCTTTGACCATCATGCTTCTCGCTTTGTCTAAAAGCTAGGTGTCTGTTCCAGCAAGGCTTTTAGTGCTACAGCACAACCTAATTTCTCTGCAGGAGTACTTTTCTAATTGGATGTTGTTGCCTAGTAGAAATGCATATTGGTTTCTGCCCCGTTGCTTTAGCGGAAGCCTTCAAATGTCAGTATTCATGTACAAATAGTGATGCTAACTTGTGGTTTATAAAACAGCCGAATGTAAAGGTCATCAAGGCTGCTGATTACCACACACACGTATCACTGCTCTGACTTTCAGCACAAAAGATTCTTTAGAATATCATCTCGTGGCCTTTTTAAAGCAAATTCAGCATTTGGTCATTTGATCTTTCAGCTGTTGGTTGATATTTTTTCATAAGCGTAGCACAAAAGTCCCACCTTGTCTATCAATCTTAGGTTAGTTTCTATGAATCATACGTTAGTTTCGCGCCGACACCTTATTTAACAGAAACTTGCATTTGTCAGATGTTCTCTGAAGTAAATGAAAAGTGTCTGATAAAACATATTTGTCTCACATGTTTCTGTATCTGTACTTTGCTTTTTTGTAAGGACCATAGTGCCGTGGAAAATCTTCCGACAGTGCCTTCATGAAGTACATCCCATCAGCTCGGGGCTGGAGGCCATGGCCCTCAAATCCACCATCGACCTCACATGCAACGACTACATTTCTGTGTTTGAGTTCGACATTTTCACACGCCTCTTCCAGGTTGGTCAAAAGAGCTTATTTCAAAGTCAAATTGCTTTTGCAAATATGATGCATAGACATTTACAAAGTTTCTTGGTTGCTTTTCATGCATCTTTTTTTTCTTCTTTTTTTTTTGAGAAAAATTGCCTTTAGTATGTTCTCCAATCATTTGGAGAACATACCATTTTTTCAGCCACTTTGCGGATTTGAGGAAACTTACTGGCAACATTACGGCAAAAAATGACACCTTTGAACTTAAACCATTTAATGTCCTCACCAAGAAAAAAAAAAAAAAATCTGTGGAAAAATGATTTCTTCGCATTTTTTTTTATTTTTCAGGGAATTCATTAATTTAATATCTTGGACACTCTACATTTACCATAAAAGTTCAAATCCTTTGGTCAAGCAGGTTTTTAGACAGAAAACAAATCTATGACTTGTGAAATTATCTCATGATTAAATTTTGTACATCATGGAAAACAGTCAGTTTATATTAGATTAGGTCAACCTCTTTAGGAAAAAATATAATATAGAAAAACTATTTGACCCCTATTGGACATACATACATACATCATTCTTTTTAGTAAGTCCTCTCTTGCTTTAATATGCTTCTCAACAGCCATGATTTATGCGTCCTCCTCGGTGGCCCTTTTTATCCGGAGGGTGTGCCCCAGGGCTCCATCCTTGAACCCTTGCTCTTTAGCATATACATGCTGCCATTATGAATAGGTTCAGTCAAAGTTTTCCATAAGAACTACTGACGCAAAATGTGATTAACCAAAGGCTTAATGATATGCAGGAAAATCAATTTGACATGAATTTCCGAGAAAGAACTAATTGATACATAACTCGAGAAAGTTATGTGGGATGTTATTATCACAAGTTTACTATTAGGTTAAAAGTTAGTGCCTGAAATCACCAGAGGTGTCGTCAATGTTGATTTCTCTTCTGCACAACCTGAAGTATAGGTAATTAATATGCGGCTGCATCGAGTTTAAGAAATCTGCAATATACAGAGAGAAACGAGAAAAGCATTGAGAGTGCACCGAGTAAATACATTTATTAGAAATGTATATGATCAGCATTTTCCTGCCAGCCGTTTTCTCTCCGTTAATTTTGCAGAAATGTATTTTTTTTGTTCTTTGTACTGCTCACTTATCACAACCTATTCATCTTGAATTAATTAAGCCTGCCAGGAGCATTCAGTTCAGTGTGTACAAAACATTCCTTTTTTATGGGTACGCACACAGAGCCTGAACCAGAAAGCCTGAGCTAACAAAGTTGGCAACCACGATTGCGATCTTGTTTGCTCAGACCGGAGTTTTAGGTTTTGTTGAGTCTGCTCATTAAAAGAAAAGCCTGACTTTATCGAATTTGCCTCCCAGTATGTGGATTTGCAGTATCCAAGACAGGCTTAAAGGGAAAAGTCTATAACCTGAGACATATTCGTTTTAAAGGATCGTTCCTATATTCAAAACCTCTAATTATATATCTCTCATAATAAAATCCATAAACAGATTAAACCCAAACCACAAGCTCACAAAGAGCGAGGGGTGAGAAATGAGGAGAAGGGAGACTTCATTTTTTTTTATCCATTTTTCACAAAGTAAGAGAGGAAAGGTTTTCCAGACTTGACAGAAGTCAAAAGGCTTCCCAGAAGTGCCTTTTGCGTTATAATATTTTCCACCCGTGTAAGGAGTAATTATTGCTGGCGAGTTTCCAAATAAGCACTCCTTAGCTTCGTTCCAATATTAGCCTGTGCACCAAAGTGAAATCTTTCAACTACTGTGTTTACATGAACACCAGCATCCCAGTTATTATCAAGTATCGGAAAATAGAGTAAACTTTATTTCCCCATGAGGGGAAATCTGTCATGCAGAGTGTTAGGGTCTGTAGGACCGATCTAGCAGCATTCACATGCATACTCAGACACTTAGACAAACACATAGCAACAACAAAAACATAATTGGTTAAAAAAAAAAGAAGAAAATAGTGGGGATGATTGTAGAATTATGGGCAAAAAGTAAGTACTTGTGCATGACGCATACATTGCTCGGCTCCAGTAAGTCTTAAAGCTGAGGAGTTTGCTAGAACCTGAAACAAAAGCAATTAGATTTCCACTTCGCCATCCTGAGTCTTCCACCTGAAGGCAGCAGTTCATAATCTTAGAGAAGAAGGTGCTGAGGCTCTGCCATGACTTGATTTATGGGCAGCTCTCCCAAACGAGCTCTGTAATGACTCATATTCCTCCAGTCCTGCAATTTTCATGGCTGTTTTTGCATCCTGGCCAACTTCTTTTTTTTTTCAGATCCACTGTTCAGATGCCGACCCGGGCTGTGTGATACCGCATCTGCTTTGACTTCCCAGTATTGCTCAAACACAAGCATGATTTCGTGCGCCCTCAATCGTCTTGGATAAACACGTTTTCGGCTGCAGTCTTCAATGTGTGTTTTCTTGCAAATTAAACGGACCCTCAAGTATTTATTGGAGAATACCCGAATGATTGACTGTCTGATCGACACAAGTGTAGAACAAGAACAAACTGAGAAGATACACAGAAATATAAAGAGGCTACATGAAGAACAGAAAACAAAAAAAAGGAATAAAAAAAATAACACCCTGTGGTTACATTGAAACTTTGCCAAAAGAGATAACAAGTTCTCTGCTTGTGCAATGAAAATGAACAAAGACACTTACATAGATCACACATCCTAGACAGGCATTCATATTCAAAAATACACACGTTTTAATATCTACCCTCTCAAAATGACATACGTGTATCAGAAAACAGACGGTGTTCCAACTACGTCGACTACTCTCACTGGCTCCAAATAAATAACATCCAAAAATGATAGGATCCAGTGGTCGTCAGGAAGTGGGGAGGCTTACATCTAAGTGCATTCGTCTTTTTAGCGGTCGTCAGGGCAGAGAGCAACACGGGCATTTTGGAACTCGGTGTTATTGAGTTCTGACCGATCATTCAAGAGCCGCTCAGAAAGAGTCACCAGTTTTTTGAGGCTATGCATTCCTGGATGAGCTCTCACTCCATATTTTTGAGAAACTCAAATATTCTAGCTTGAGTACTACAAAAAAAGAAACAGGGATACCTTTGATGACTTGTTTTAAAGGGTTTTAATTGTTTCTGACGCAATGGAAATACTCACAGCAGCAGAAGTAGCTCAAAGGTCGTTGCACCAAACCTCAACAGAATATATATACTAGTACTTTTTGACCTTTGCTGCTCTGAACAGCCAACCGGTTGGTGATATTGCTCACCACTGCCCAGTTTATGCATCTCTATAGCTACTCTTTTGGGTAACAGAGCCGGTGTATTTCCTGCTGTCTCGTCTGCTCTCCTACACAGTGACAGTGACAGACTGACTGCTTTCAAATGTCAGCCGCCCTCTCCTCTCCCACCGCTGGTAAAAAGATTAACAAGCCATATGGACCACACCGGGTTACTGTTTAGCACAGCTTAGCCAGCCATAAGGCAAAGTGGTTTCATTTTCAGTGTACAGCCACAGTCACATCACTTTAAGGTTAGCTATTTTCAGAAATGCCAGACTAGAGTGTCACATTGTTAACAACACAGTCGCCTGCGATACTAGATGGTTCTATAATCTGGTATTTGCCTCATAGCTTTGATTCTGGTGTGCATGTGAACAAGAGGTAGTCCAAATGCAGCAGCTTCTGCATCTGGTCTGGTCAGATCTCTAAAAACGATTCCACAATTGGACAGCATAACTGGTCGTCGTATACAGATGAACTTTTTTCAACTGGAGTTCGTTTAGATTGCCACAGAGCAGCAACACAGGAATCAAACTCTTATTTATGCATGTAATATAGCAAATGAAATGAAGAAGTGTTTCCCTTTTGAAGTTTTTCTTTGCTCTGTTCTGTGCTCGTTGGACGTTTTTGGATGTTTGCAGCCTGAGAGCCCTCCTGTCTGGCCATGTGGCATCAAGCTGCTGTGTGGGCGTTGAGAGATTCACTTTGGCAGAAGGGTTGTTCTTCAGCAGGCTTGACTGGAAAAAGGAGTCGTGGTGAATTGTTTGGTCAGGCACGGGTGTCAGAATATCTGTGTGTTTCTTTTAATGAGATCATCAGGCAGAAAAACTCCAGACGTCACAGCAAAGCACATGTAACGGTGTGTAGGAGTTGCTGTAGGCGGACGGTTTTTAATGTTAAGCAACTTTTATTCCTTTGGAACCTGTGTGTCAGTAAAGGGAATCTCTGTGGTCGAGCGTTCGGCCGGCGTCAGAGTTGATTCACTGGTTGGGAATCCTGGTGGGAGGCAGGGGAGGTATGAGACGGGCCACACCGAGGTGAGAAAGTCAAAAAGGAGGGCGAGCAAACGGTGAAAATGAAACAAGCTCAGTGACGGAATGGCTTCAGATGTTTTTTTTGTTTTTTTTAACATAATGTTTCAACTACTCATGGCTAATGACTTACTCTTTGGAAAAATGTAATAGAAATGAGTAAACACCAGACAATCCGTGGTCTGATTATGAGGAGCATAATGAGAGTATGTGTTTTTTTTTTTTGCTTTCTCCTCCGTCTCTTCTGCCCCTCTCAGTACTCACCCTGTAGTTGTGTCTGTAATGTTTTCTTTTCCATTTGGCCTTCTCCTCCCCCTCTGGGTCGTGCCAATTTCCAGTTTGCAGCTTGAATCAACAAACTCACAGAGTGGTTAAGGCTTGCTTCATTGCCATTTTCAGCACAGAGGCCAGTAATTCTGGTTGCATTTCTTTTTCTTCTCCATCCAACTACTCAGTCAGGGCAGCAAATCATTGTCCCTGCTGAGATTCCGCTAACAGCCAGCATGGAGAGTTGAATATTGTGGCATTTGGCACCATGTGGAGCCGACCGGCGGACCCAGGGGAAACTTTTTGCGCCGGTTTAAAGTCCATTTTTTAGTCCCGATAGTTGATGGTTGTAGCTTCATTGAGTAGAATAAGGTATGAGCAGAGTGGGACACGATAGAACTCTTCTCTTTCTCAGTGCTCCTTGAAAATCTATCTCACGTCACGGCCTCGTCATCAAAGTTGTATTTGATGACGAAAGTCTTTATTTGAAGGCCGGGCCATTTCAAGGCTCTTTCACATGAAGCCCAAAAATGTGGCTTTCTTTTCAAGGGAAGTTTTTTTTCTCCCAAAAACGGTGTGTATGACAGAACGAACCTAGTCAGCAGCCAAGGAGTAACCATGAGGGATTTCAATTTGTTTTTGTAACAGAATACTCAAAAAACATATAATTACCGTTATGGGTCCAGCTCTGTCACTATTACAACCAGTACTACCACTACTACTACCACTACTACTACCACTACTACTACTAGTACTACTACTACTAATACTACTACCACTACTACTACTATTACCACTACTACCACTACTTATACTACTACTACCACTACTACTATTACTACTACTACTACCACCACTACTACCACTACTACTACCACTACTACTACCACTACTAATACTACTAATACTACTACCACTACTACTACTATTACCACTACTACCACTACTACTACTACTACCACTACTACTAATACTACTACTACTACTAATACTACTAATACTACTACCACTACTACTACTACTACTACTACTACTAATACTACTACCACTACTACTACTATTACCACTACTACCACTACTTATACTACTACTACCACTACTACTATTACTACTACTACTACTACTACTACTACTACCACCACTACTACCACTACTACTACTAGTACTACCACTACTACTTCTACTACTACTAGCAGCTTTAATTTTACAAACTTTACTACTATTACCACTATTACTACTACTACAACTACCACTACTACTACTACTATTACTAATATTACTAATACTACCACCACTACTACTACTACTACCACTACTACTTCTACTACTACTACCACCATTACTACCACTACTACTACTACTAGTACTACCACTACTACCACCACTACTACTATTACTACTACTACTAATACTACTACTAGTACCACCACTACTAAAACTACTACTACTACTACTACTACCACTACTACCACTACTACTACTACTACTACTACTACCACTACTACTACTACTACTAGCAGCTTTAATTTGACAAACTTTACTACTACCACTACTACTATTATTACAACCAACTGCAGTACTATTTCTACAATACAGCACCTCTTAATTCATTATAACTACTTGAAATTAGCGTCACTACTTCTGAATCCCAGCTACTAAACTACTGCGTACTTGCAGCTATGCATTTTGACACCAAACAGTCGATTTGATATTCTAATCCACGGTAAAAGCCGCTGACACCTGTGTATTCAGTCATGTACCTGAAGCACTTAAAGCTTATATTTCAAGAGGCAACAGCTTTTACTCTGCCAGAAAAAGCAACGGAGGAAGAGTTTGACCAGCGCCGGTCAGTGACACGAGTGTAATATCAGTCATTTCCAAAAAAGCAACACCATTTCAATGAATGCTGCTAAGGGGGGCAGGAGTGATGCTTTTATGACTTAAGGGTGAGGAAGGGAAAAGCTGATGACACGGACAAAATCTCCCTCGACCAGATTGTCTTATTATAAGCATTTGGTGCTGCTGTACTTTCATGGACCACTTCCCTCAAAGAATGCAGCCTGTGAATTGAGAAATAAAGCTCTAATTTTATGAGCTGCACCTATGAGAATGTTTGACACGTGTGTCCAGGATTAACGGCTAAGGATTTTTGGCAATTATCTTTTTTTTTTTCATTTCTCAGCAAAATGTCAGCCATACACACAATTGTTATGAATGATTTATTAGATATGTGAGGTGCATATTTAATGATCTGATGTAAACGACCGATTCTATCTTAACGTCAATCTTACTTTTGGCTCCCTATTTCTGTCTTTCTGCAGACTTTCTCGACTCAAAAGGAAAAGTAGATTCTAGTCGTTTAAGGGGGGAAATACACTTTATTTGCAGCTGGTTATTTAATGTGCTTTAGAAAATGCTTGTTTTTGTTTTTCCTGTAAATTCCCTTCCTCAACAATAAATTGAACAGGTTTTTCCTCCACGTGAAATGTTTTACTATTTGAGTAACTGTCTGATTTGTTCATACGACAGCAGCCGCATTAAAGTTAAACTTGAGCGCTCTTCTTTCAGCCATGGGGGTCAATCCTGAGGAATTGGAATTTCTTGGCAGTGACGCATCCCGGCTACATGGCCTTCCTTACCTACGACGAAGTCAAGGCCCGACTGCAGAAGTACAACAATAAGCCTGGCAGGTATGGTGACTTTTTTTTTTTCTCGTATGTATGTTAGTCTGCATGTGCTGATCTTTGAGAAACAACAAAAAACACCCAGTAATGGTCTATTTTGTTATTTCTCAGCAAAATTTACATGCCAACATTTCTTGGGCGTTAAAATCAGACGTAGAAAAAGCCCCAGAGGAGTAGAGAAACAAAACCATGTGCGTAAGTTGCAATGTCAGCACAAAATTGAATGTGAACAATGCAATATATGATTAAAAATGTTGCAGTATTTAATAATCCATCTATTTATTGTGAAATATTCTGCCACACCCCCACAATAATCCCCCTCAACAAATGACTGACCGCACGCTTCTTAATGCAATCATTGAGGCGCGCCAGATGACAGATAATGGTTTGTTTTTGACCGAGATGTTTAGCATTCTACAGATCATCTTTTGTCAAATTAGAGATTTTGAGCAGCAACACTGTTATTTCAACTGACGCAGGACAATAAACTAATGAATAAAGAGAAATAACCAGGATTCAATACATTTCCAAGTATAGTTAGTAAAAATAAAGACATACATGGTTTGCATTTCCTTTATCCCGTATCCCTTTTTTCCTTAAGATGAAAAGCTTAAGGACCCGTCATGATGAGTCTGTGGGCCTTGTTTCTGCACCCTATTAGGCTCCTCTCTCTGCTTTTTCAGTCAATTGAGCATGTTGAATCGGCTGACAGAGCCTGTCAGTGAAATAAACGACCGACGGCTTTTTCCACATAAAAAAAAAAAAAAGCAAGAGCAGGAGAAAAGAAACTTAAGTGTAGAAGGCAAACAAAAGACAACAGTTACCAGGGCACGCTGAAAGAGATCTTTATTTTTCATCCATTATTCTAATTCTTGAATACTTTCTCAATGACATGGCCATCCTAGAAGAAAGCAACTACTGATCCGACTGAAACCATCTTTGTGAGTTATGTGAAAATGGTGAGAGAACACTACTTAATCCTAAGAACCTTTAAATTTCCAGTTCCTTTTTCTTTTTTTTTGACTGCTCAGGCTGTGCTCTGTGTAGTTTCTCCAACTATGACTTTTTGGCCACATCACAGGGGAAAGAAAGATTTCTCTCTGATATCAATAATAATAGGATAATTCAACAGAATTGGTTGATGTGGTTTAATCGGACTCAAGTGGCAGGGAAGTCTTCATAGAAGTTTAGGACAACCATCATTGGATTATGATATGATTCCTTCACAGCGGCATACAGAATTATTTGCACCTTTTAAAAGAACGAGTAAATTGAGATGCAAAAATGTCTCTACCCATGATCTTTAATTGAAGTTGAATTATTCAACATTTTATCCAAGCAACAGTTAAAAAAACACAACATTTTTAACATAAAACATGATGTTCGTTCACCTGTTTGAGTAGGCAAATACTTCCTGTTTTACCGGGTCATAAATATGAGCTGTCACAGCCTAATTCTCTCTGACATTCCTCACAATGGGAAAGACCGGAGAAAACAGAAATGATGTACGAAGAAAAGCCGTAGAGCTGCACAAATCCATCAAATGGATAAGAGAAAATCTCTCGAAAGTGAAACATTCCAGTTTCAAAAGTTAGATAAATCATTCAGTAGTTTAACGAGACAGAAGATGTTTAAAAATCATCCTGGAAGAGGACTTGTCTACAAACTGATCCCACGCGTTCTGAGGAAGACGATTAGAGTGGCATAGGACTCTCCGAGGATCACGGCTAATGTTTTGCAGAGGTAAGTTGAATATTGGAATCAGAAAGTCTCCTGAACGCCATCGGATGGCGCCGACACCAAAACAAGCTGTTTGTGATGATGGTTGGCTGTTTGATGACATGCAGCCTGGTTTCAAGGTTGTTTTAGGTTCCAGTTTAAATGCAAATAACCAATGACAGTCTGGGTGTGCACATATGCTCATGAATATTTAAGAGGCGCTGGTTATTCTGATAGCACAGCTCAGAAATAAAGAACTTTGACAAATTCCCTTTGGGGATTATGTATGTCATAAACGGGACACGCGTTGTTCTTACAAGTCAAACCTCACTGGGAACGCCGAAGCCACAGAATTCTCCTTATTACTGTTGTTTATTCATTAAACTGTGTTGTTGTTCAAAGCTTCTCATAGCAGCAGGTTCTACATCTTCTTCTTTCAGCTTGCCCTGTCTTCTTCATCTTCCTCTGTCACACCAACCAACTGAATGTCCTCTTCCACCACATGTCCAGTTGATTAGACCCTTAAGAGATGTTATTAACATACCTTTATGGCAAACACAATTTCTACTAACATAGATTACTTCCCTGGGGTCACTCCAGTCGTCTATGACTGGAAAGGCTCTCATCTGACATTTAGAGTAACTATTTTCTATCTTCTGAAGAATACAGTTACTATTTAACCATCACCTTCATCAATGATAAGCTTTTCTTCAAATGAATTAATGTCCAAAGAGTTAAACAGTGTCACATAATGTTTTTCCCGTTTACAAAGATGTTTTCCTGCCAATTTAGACATCTAGAACATCAGAAAGAACCTCTGCTAGACAAAAGTAGAAGGTCACTCCTTCCTCTGCCAAGAAACCCGCGTCCACACTTAGATAATTAACCTATCCTTAAATGGTTGAAAAAATGACTGACAACCTCTTTTTTTCCTTCTTCTTCTACTGTTTGAGCAGTTTGGTACAATTCCCCCTCTTCCACCGATCATATTCAAATTCTGTAGAAAAGTTAATGCATAGTTGATATAAATGCTTTAATCAAGATCCGGAACAAAGTCCTTCCACGCCACAGGCCTTGGTGTACATGGTTGAATACTTCATCACTTCCATAGATAGGTTAAAGATCTTTGTTTTGATTGATTGCATTGGTATTTTTCAGGTTTTATAGTGTTGTAACTATTTCCAGTAACATGTTGCATTTTACCTGTTTGGGTCTTTGAAACGCCTGGTTTGTGCTGGATATAAATACAAATCAGTCCCATGCAGTTACACAGTTGTGTCTTACCACCAAGTACTGTAAGTAACCCCAGACGATTAAAGACCTCTGGCGCGAACCCGATAATAAACAAACAGCATGCAAAGCTCGGAATCATAACAGCCGTTTAACTTGTGCCACCAAACACGTTCAAGCCCTTTCTTCTCTTCCTCTCCCTGGGGGTGGCTGAACCAGCAACATAAAAGATGCATGTCCCCACCGCGCCATCAACTCAACCGGAGTGTGCCGCATCATGATGCTTTGTCGTTGTTTATGTGACACAGATTTAACTAAAAACAGGAAAAGTTTTGTCCTTTGCAGCAACACAACAATGCAGTGAAATCAATATCTGCTAACGATTGAAGTCGGTGTTTGTTTGCTTGTTAGGCCAGTAATTGGCGGTGTAACTTTTCAACATCAACACCACCAAAGAAGACGGAACAAGAGATGTAAGGGATCTTCATGACTGATCACAGTCACGGTGCAGCAACTCCAGAGTTTGCAGGAAGAGAGTGAATAAACTGAGTTTAGCAGCAGAAACAAAACTCACATGAAGTGGGGCCATGTTGTCAGCTTTTCCAGGAGTTTTTGCATTACAAAAACTACATTGAAATTGATTTTCATCATGTTCAAAATGTCTTTTCTGTTTCAACTTTTTCATATAAAACATGCAATTCTCCATCTTTTTGTCTTTTAACAGTTACATCTTTAGACTCAGTTGTACAAGACTGGGCCAGTGGGCCATCGGCTACGTGACCGGTGACGGCAACATACTTCAGACCATTCCTCACAACAAACCTCTGTTCCAGGCTCTCATCGACGGCTACAGAGAGGCCTTGTACGTGGACTATCACTCTCACACGTCCTCTCTATCTCACTCTCTGTTTCTACACTGATCATTGGAGCTTATCGCTCCTCTCCATCACACTGTACATATGCGTGAGAGGAGAAGTGATGAACCGCGTCACGGTCTGTCACATCTGATTTGCATAGTCTTTAAATCTGTCAATGTCTCTTGGCAACAGGAGTTATGCCTAAAAGCATCGCTCTTTTCTGAAAGCCCCTTCTGAGAGGTTTTTTGTCATGATCCTCAAGTCTGTTTTATCATACCTTATAAACGAGAAGAACAAAGTTCAAGTATGTGAAACAACGTACGATATTGAAAATGGCATGCGTCCATTGTTGTCGTCTAATATTTTCTCTTTGACCCGCTTCTTGATCTGGCTAATGAAAACCGCAACCGGGACCCTTCACATTCATGTCCCGGCATAAGCGACTCAAACCCGATCTAAAGAATCGGGGGATTTTTTGTTCACACAGCCCATAAAAAAAAAGAGAAATCCCATTTGTGTCGAATCGTATTTAAAAAAAGTGCTAATGCTGTATAGGGAGTCTGACCTCTTCTTGCTGGAGATGCTGAGGAGGCGGGCTCTCTTTTGAAGTATCTCTCTTTTTGATGGATCTCTATCAGCCCAATTGTGAGGGGAACCCAGTCCCCATCGGAATCTCTAACCAAAATCCTTGTATTCATACCCACACATGTAAATCCAGAATTAATGACTCAAATTGAATGAAGAGTTTCTGCTCTGCATCTTTCTTTATATTCTATTTATAGCTATATAAAGAAAAACGAGTTTGATATCTTGTTTCGGTGTCAGGAATCGGTATTCTCAGAGCATTTGATACAAAGACTGTTCTTAAATGTGTGCCCGATTGTTGAATCGCCTGTTTTACTCATTTTGGTTCATCGTTTATCTTGACACTGTCTTGTTAAAATACATTTAAACCCTGATAAGAGAGATTCTGATGCATTTCGAGTGTGAGTGAAATGCATCAGTGATTACATGTTGGAAAAGTGCAAATATCATGTTTTATATTTGTAATCGTTAGCTGATTAGAATTTGTTTTTTCTCATTCGCAGCTATTTGTTCCCAGATGGCCGCAGTTACAATCCTGACCTCACCGGTTTATGTGAGCCGATGCCTCATGACCACATCAAAGTGACACAAGTGGGTTTGTGTATATTTCTGAGAAAACGCTTCTGCTTGATAAGCTTGATCGGGGATTGAAGTGTACAAGATGTATACCGGGAAGTAAACCCAGGAAAGTTCAGATTCTGAAGTCCATGTTCCAGGTGCATTTACGGCAGAACCACTTCCATTTGGCTAGTAAGACTACTTAAAGTAACTCAGGTGTAACTGAAAATGGAACATCTATTTAAACTACCCCCATATGTTTTACGAACAGGTGTGTATACCTTGACGAATGGACCCAATGCATCCATCGTACATTTAATAATTGTCGTCCCTTCAAAATCCTTATTTGACTGAGTGTGAAGACTTTTAATGCCCACATGGATCACAGTCCAGTGAGGATCATAAAAAACACAATCATTTTGATTGATAGCAGGTTGGATACACATGGTTGGAATGATTCATCCTTAATGAGCAAAATCTAAATAGCATCACCCGCAGCATGTCCCTGCTGTGTATCGCCGCTGTCTGTGCCATTTATGCACAAGGCAAAGCTGCTAAACTTCCTTAATGAGTCAAAAACTCCCAACATGCCAACAGAATGTAATCTTATTTAAAGTTCTGCGTTTCTCACACACACTTTGTCACACAGAGGCATTTTGTCGTCCCGCTGATAGAAGTGATATGAACAAAGTGCGAGTGTTTTAAAGCCACATATAAAGTCACATCTTACTATCAGGATAATAAACCATTTAACAAGCACTAGAAACACTGACTTTGGACTGTGTTTTTATTGGTGCGTGATGCTTTCTTCTGCTTTTCTGCCAACATACACTGACCGTGCCTCATTTAAAGACCAATACTCCCATGGTTTCAGGCATGGAAATGACGACTTTGTTGGTCAGATAATAGCAATAACACTTAGCTAAGTGTGAAGTGTTACCTAACTTGGCAGGAAGTGTGAAGTGGATTCCTGACTGTTCACCAAAACAGAACCTGTTGTGAAATTAACTAGTGGGAAACAATCTTCTTCTTGGGTTGAATCATGTTGTTTTGTCCCGGAACAGCTTCCACAGTTTCCCAGTTTGACAATGAGCTCTGAGAGTGTAGCTAGATATGTGTGTCACTCTGTCTGCTCTTTATGATCTCAAGCACATTCTTATTTAGCCTGGACAGATGGTAATGCACCAAGAAAAAATGATTGGCTGGTTTTACGTGACCTTGAATTTCTTATATTGCAGGGTAATTCAGTAAATGTAAGGGTAGTTTACAGATAGCAGCGTATTATTTGTCTGAAAATGCAGTTCAGATGATAAATAGAGCATTTAATTCTTCCATCAGCTCAACACATGACAATTTAAGGTCAATTAATAATCAAATGAATGCTAAGGCCTTTACACAATAATATTAGGACCATGGTGGGAAGCTGCATCCTGAAGTCACTGCTTTGCTCACACGTATAGCTTGATTCTTTTGGTTTGTTCTGTCTGAACAGGAGCAGTATGAGCTCTACTGTGAAATGGGCTCCACCTTCCAGCTCTGCAAGATCTGCGCTGAGAACGACAAAGACGTCAAGATCGAACCCTGCGGTCACCTCATGTGCACTTCTTGTCTAACGGCGTGGCAGGTATGGTCATGACGAATAAACTCCTTTATAATACATGAGATGATAGATAGGGCGATAATAGAGAAAACACATTTGAAACAACACTTTTCACCTGTACCCTATTCGTTAATCAAATACACTGTTACTATTTACAGATGACTCTGTCCTTTTTTCTTTGACTGTAATGGATATATACAATTCAGAGTCCACCAAACATATGCTGGATTCTTCATTCTAAATGAATCATTCCAAAATTGACTTTTATCCTCTTTTTTTTTGCAGCGAAACCTTTCATATATATATGAAAGGAAAGGTTTAGCTGAAAAAAAATGGATGTAATATCTGGATTTGTTTCGCCCAATTGATCAAATTTTACAATGGCTTTCATGTCTCATGCTTGTCACATTTTTCATGTTTCTTCGATTATGTGCTTACGCATGGGTCAGAGTTCTCACGTGGGGCCGCACATTCTCCCATCATGTTGGGTTGGTTTTTTTTTTTATAAATCCCGCCTCGGGCACTGAAAGTTCTTTTGTGCATGCACAACTATTATGACTAAGGCCCCAGAATGCCATAGAAGAGTTAAACGTACCTATGAGACATTGTGCACAAAATGCCAGATGTAGTTTGGCAAAATGCCTAACTATTTTTTCGTCATGGCAGTTGTTACTATAGAGTTGAATATTTTCCTTTTCTTTGAAATACAAATATTATATACCCTACTACCTGTTTTTTTTTTTTGAAGGGGATAAACACCAACACTAGTTGTTGGTCCGCTCTTGTTCTTATGAGATGCCCTTTTATGGTTTTAAAGCTATAAAGCTTTTTTTCTTTGCTTCTCTTAGTTTCTTGGCTATACATTTAACAAAAATGGCATGTGGGTCTGTGGAGCTCAGGCCATTTCTGTGGAAACAGCAGGATTAAGGCAGCAACCACATTTATACTGTTCGTGTGTCATATTTCCCGTTGTGTCATGTCTACGTGACCCCACCCCCGCCACGACCTCAAGTCAGTGACTCAGTTACATGTTCTGTGTGTGAGTACTTTTGTGTGTGTTTGTGTGTTTCAGTACTGAGGTATTTTGATCCACATTAGTCAAATTATGAGTCAGAAAGACTCATAATCAGCTGAGGTGGAACACACATATAGTCTGCTCAGCAACAGCTGGCTGATGAACTCTGTTTCCACATCCTGTTCTCTAGAATGAACTCTTTGATTACGGGGGAACACAAGAAAGTTGTGCTCTAACTATTAGTTTTATCCTGAATCAGAGCAGTGAGATTGGCTGTGTTCTGTTTTAACCCGGCTGCGGGTTTTCACAAAATGATAAGGTTTGTGTGTTCTGACTAGCAATTGTATCAAGAGCTTTGTCCAAAAGTGCGTAGTTATTTTCCACATACAATTAAGTTAATACGTATGCTATTAAGTAAGGCTTACTAGTATTACCAGAGACGGCGTGGTGCTGAATGACATAAAAGGAAAAACTTTCAATGCAAAGTACGTTTGATTAGTTTTCTGTTCAAAAGACTAAAAGCTCAGAAACCAACCTAAAATTTGAATAAAATATTCAAAAGAATTGCATTAGGATTGTAATAACTGTGTTTTAAGATCCTTTTTTTTTTTTTTAAAAGAAGTTTCACATTACTGTGTGTTTAATAAACCTAGTAGTTCACGTTGATGACAACCAGCTCATAGAAATGATCCTTCTGGTTAATAACTGATGGGTTGTGCAGTGGTGGGCCGTGAATTTTCCCCCTGGGCCTTCAGTATTTTACTCACACAAATAAGCTGCCCCGGTAACTTCACCGCAACACTACGGATACAGTCTGTTCTCACACCACATGACCACTCCTTCTTCAAAGAGAATAACATTTATCCAGTGGAATAAAAAGGATAAAAGGGTCAACAGACTTAATTCAAGGATCTAGGTATTTAAGGTCTCTATTACATAGAATGTCAATATGCTGCATCGGAAACAGATATCACATGTAGCTCAAGTAACTGTCGTTACTAAGTAATAGGCTCTCATAAACCAGTCACATTCACTCATAGGAAGCACAAATACCGTTAAACGTAAGTGGCACAATCTGGATTCAACAGGGTTTCCTCACAGACTCAAACCAAGCTGCTGGCGTTAACGTACCAAAGCTGGACCTCATTCACCCAATAATATACAGATATTTAAGGTATTTAAAGAATAGACTCACCAAAGCTGTTCCTCATCTGAAGATAAAGTCTTTATAACTTTCTGTCTTTAAGACATTTGCTCAATAACGCGTCGTGTAGGACACCGGTGCATTTTAGTTCCAGTATTAGTTCCTTTTCCATCGGCTTGGAGACCAGTGATGACAGTCTAGGCTGGCAAGTTTATCCAATTTGTTGAAAAGGACCGCAAAGAGGGAGTAGAAGATATGACTGAAGCAACTTCCTCATATGTAACGATGCAGGATGAGCCTACTTTAAATACTCTAGCATGTCAAAAAAAAACAAGCCATAAAAATCAGGGGTCTGATTGGTTAAAAAAAAAATATGACAATCAACAAAATCGTCTCCTGGAGACAGCAATGGAGAGATCAGATGAGATTAAACAAAGCTTTCATTTATATGCGATCACTGGAAGCAGCAGGTAGAGAAGCAACGGCATGGTGTTAATAGACTGATGCGGACAAACTCTCAAAATACATGAGGTCTCAATTAAAATGTTCATTAAATTATGAAAGTATCATTTTCTGAATCTGACAATGTGTAGGCCAGAAGAGGAGGCCACGCTGATCCGAGTGGCCCACCACTTGGGGACATGGGTGGTAGAAATATAGTGCTGTTAAAAAAGTATTGGACCCCCTCCAACTGTATTTGGAACTTTAGAACTATTCTTCTTCTATCAACTTGTGTCAGAAAATCAAACAAAATTGAAAAATAATTAATTAATTAAGATAGAAGTGTATCCATTTCCTAAATCATCAGCGTGAAAAAGTATTTGACCCCCTTGAATTTAGAGGCAATTTGTCCCATCTTTAGCAGCAACAACCAATCGCTTCTGAAAATTGGAGATCATTCAGATCTGGACTTCCTCCTCTTCTTCTTCCTCAGATCATTGTCTTGCCCCAGTTGTGCTTGAGCTTCAACTCACAGACTGATGACTCCACATTCTCATTCATCAAATTTCAGTTCAGTCTTCTGATAGAAAGCAGAATTCTTGTAACCTTCAATTATTGCAAGTCCTCCTGACTATAAAGCAGAAACGACTCCCCACCCCACCCCCGAACCTTCAACTTGGTTTTGATGTTCTTTTGGAGGAATGGTTGGTTTGGTTTTCACCAAATGTAATGGAACCACTGTCTTCTAAACAGCTAAACTTTCAACCCTCAGTCCAGAGAAAAGATCTGAGGGTCATCAAGCTGCGTTGTGGCAGACTTCAGACAAGCCCTGGTGGTATTTTGTCTCAGTAGTGGCTTTCTCCTCGCCATTTTAGCCAAGTTGTTTTGGAATTGGAAGAAACCAGACTAAATGTAGAATGAGCATTCACTTTTTGTAAGTACAATGTACAAGAACGTGGAGATACTCCTTTGTCACCTGGGACTAGTACTTTATTGGTTGTTAAATTCAGAGGTACATCTAGAAATCTTCAGAGCACTAAATCATTGTGTTAGTTGTGAGAATATATATTTCAGAGTCGAAATAACGGGGGGAATGTTTTCTCCCCTTCACCATGGCAAACTTTCAGCAGCAGTTTCTTCCAGTTAGACGTTCTGGTCTTGTCTGTTCCTCAGAAGTATGGCTTCATAAGTGTCTATAACCATCAGACAATGTCCTCCCCTCCGTCTAGGCTCCCTTCCTTTTAACCTCCCACTCCTTCCCTTCTTGGCCCACTTTAATTAGGATTAGGTTTCAAACGTGCCTTTTATACATCCCCTGCCAAGTCTCCAACCATATGGGTACCACAGACGCAGCTTTGTTTTCTGTAAATGTTTTCTGCCTTTGATTTCCGTCCCTGAGTTAGGGGAGGGAGATGCACTGCAAACCAAAAACTTCTTTTAATCTTTTTATTTATGACCCTGGGTTGACAGAGGCTGCCATGTGGAATATATCCATGTGAACTATAAATGTTATAATGCTCCAACACTTTGAAACACTTTACTCAGGAGGGGATCCACGCAGGAATGTGTCCCATCATCATTGCCAGTCCCTTCAGGAGTGAAACGAAGCGATGTGGGGTAATGGTGAAGGAGCCCAACCGTAACCATGTGCATCCCATCTGTTTCCAGTAATAACCTTAATGTGTTCCAGAAACACTGCAGCATTGAGACCATTGTTATCCGATCTTTAGATTAACAAATGTCACTGCCGCACCTGTGAGTGTGTGGGGTTCGCATGAAATATCCCGTTTCATGCAAATCCTTTGCCTTATCCGTTTCAGGAGTCGGACGGTCAGGGCTGTCCTTTCTGCCGGTGCGAGATCAAAGGCACAGAGCCCATAATTGTGGATCCCTTTGACCCGAGGAATGAGGGCACCAAGTGCTTTTTCCTGGACCGACACAGCTGCCCCGTGCTGGATCTGGATGATGAGGAAGACAGGGAGGACTGTCTGGTCATGAATGGACTGGCCAGCATCAGGAAGGTAAAAACCGCTGGTGGTGGACTGAAAGTTAAACTGTGAGGGCTTAAAGAAAGCTGGTCCCTTTCAGGTTTTTTTGGGTTACAGGGAAAAGTCAAGGACTATTTTTAAGTTAAATGAGAGGAGTTAAGGTATGTGTTCATCTAAATTTGCCCTTGAGAGCCATCGGCGGCGAAACCTGATCTGGGACCTTTATTGGTACCAACGTTTATCACTGATTATCCATAAATATGAGCTGTTTGCAGATGCAGTCTCAAACTTTCTGACCTTTTCATAGACTCGTCTGGGCCACCCTGATGAATATCAAACATGTTCTATACAGCATTTAGGATTTAAAGGATTTAGGATGATGATTACAACAGTACTGAGCGATGAGTGATGCTGCCAAGCAACGTTAAACATTATAGCCGTTGAGGCCTTGAGCAACTCGGAACTATTGGAAGTGCTTACCCAGTCATGTCATTCAGACTCCTTTAGCATATGTCATATTTATTACCCCTGCCGAAGGGGGCACGTTGTGGGATTACCCTTGTCCGTTCTGTCCATACATAATGGATAGGGTCTATCCACATCTCCGCAAAAACTGCAGGACAGAATTCAAAAGAATTTCACACATGTTTTGTAGTGGACCCGAAGCTGTGTGGCAGTTTGATTGACTTCTTCAATTTTCAATTTATTTACCACACATGAGCGTGACAGTCATCCTAGTTTGCTAACATTTACGTACAATAGAGGTTTTGGTCTGTCCGCATCATCACACAATGACTTTTTGCATGGTAAGGACTATGTTTTTGTAAAACACACCTTTTTGTAGTTTTCTCTCTGTGAATCCTTACTGCAGCACATTGTTGCAAGGCGTCAGTCTCCATATAGCTTACATCCACTTTTCCACGAGATTTCGTGGGCTAGATTATGTGAGGTTGTATATCGCTCCTTCTGGCAAGATCTTCCCAATAGTATCCTGAGGAAGATTTACTCAATTATTTTAGGAGCGTTTTAAAAAAGAAATCTGACATTACTGCATAATCTGAGATGAGTATCAATTACAACCGAAGGCCCCACACGAAATCAAACCGACAACTTGTCATCCAGACACACTACACAGGATTTTTCCTGTTTTTAAATACACCACCAAAGAGGCAGAAAGCAAAATACTACTGTTGAACCTCTCTGTCAGGTCATCTGTATTTGATGACCAGGTAGTGAAATCAAAAAACTCTCCATGTCATTCAATGTAATCACAGAAATGGTCTTTTGTTTCATGATTACAAATTCCTCAATTATATGTTATTGGGCATGTTTTGCTGAATTAGCTGAGGGTTTAAATTGTTAGCGTATTTGTTCCTCCGTTAGCAGTTCACATGGAAGCTGTAACATTTACTAGATCTGAGTGCACAACAGTGTAGAGTAAAAAAAAGAAGAAGTTTAGAGAATTCTGAAAATAAATACAATGCAAATGATGTGCTAAATTAATGCAATATCTTCAATTGCAGCATAAAAGTGAATGACTTATATTTAATTTTTAGTACATACTTTAAATCTTACTCGTTTAAGAAATACAAATGACTTGCTCTCTTGAACAGTTCATTGTTTATAAATGACTTAATATGCATTTTATCATTTTGTCAGCACTGCGTTGAGCGCCAGAACTCGCCCATGGTATCTCCCAGCTCCTCGCCTGTCAGCCAACACCGAAAAGCCCACGGAGGAGACTCCGCCCACTGCATTCACCACCTCGGCCTTCCCCCTGTCCCGCCGCGGCTCGACCTCATCCAGAAAGGCGCAATCCGCTCCCCATCTGCCAGTCCTACCAGTTCCCCAAAGGTCAGTCACGCCCTTCCTCAGTAATCAAGTTAGGAGAAGCTCCTACTCTGCTGCACAGAAGCACTAAGTGGAGCACCGGTAGGTAACAATGATTTCCAACACATTGGGAAAACATTACCACACGAACCACAAATAACATCAGGAGGAAGATAAAGGAAGTGATGACCAATCCTTCATTTTAACGTTTACTTCCTGATTGTAATTCCCAGAGTTCTCTCAGTCACTCTTAGACTGTCTCAGTCACTTTTTCGGATCTAGTGCACAGACACAGTACAGGGTGAGACGGCAGTCAGTCCAACACAAGACAACCGTCCTCCTTAGACTCTCTCTCCTCAGCGCCTCCTGCGACCCCCTTCATGCTTTGTCATTACATGCAGTTATGTAAGATGCTCATTTGTCCTTCTGCAATCTGGTGTAAAAAACAATTTTGAATTGTTGACATTGACTTCAGACACTTCAGTGAATGGTGCCATGTCTCCTCATCTCCCTAGTCCTCACCAGGCATGTCCAGGAAGCAGGACAAGCCTCTCCCAGCCCCACCTCCTCCCCAGAGGGACCCACCTCCACCGCCTCCTCCTGAGCGTCCCCCTCCCATCCCCCCAGAGTCGCGGCACTCATGGCTGCCCACTTCTTCTACCATGTCTTCGTCCATCCCATCTTCTATTGGCACGCAGTCAGACTCTCCTGAGACACAGTTTCCCAAAGACAGACATTTTGCAGAGGCCCACAGGACTGGATCCGAGTACCCGCTCCAGCTGGAACGCAGCAGCACGTCCCACCTGAATGGGAGACCACTCAGTTGTCCATCTGTGGACTTTATGAGGTTACATCACAGAGTGGAAGGGCCAGGAAACTCCGAGATTTCCAAGGTAAGCCTGTTTCGTCATGTGCAGACATCCACGGTTTGATTCTTCCTGATTTTGGTGATACCCTGTGGTTTTAACTAAACTAAAAAACTAAACTAGGATTATCAACATTGTAGAAATGACAGCAGATGGAGAACGGAGGATGTTCAGATGAGTGGACTATAAACAGAGTGTGGCTGTACACTCATACTATGTGTCCCATAACCTTTATTACAATCTAAGCAGGTAATGAGTATGTTATCTTTCCCCGGCACGACAGAATGGACTGGTTGCAACGCAGACGTTTTGACTTGTCACAGCAGGAAAAAGCACAAGTAGACTCCTTAAAAGTAACAACAGATGAGTTCCATTGACTGTCAGCCCAGACTCACAGCTGCACAGCCTCCTCTGAGTTTAGATGTAATTAACACTCCTGCTGGGGCACATCTAAATACAGCAGGCTGGTTCAGGATGAGTCATGCCTGCGTAGAACGGATCAGGACCATCGCTTTGCAACGTAGGTCGGTAAGAACTGTGCAGGGTAAATGAACAAAGGAGGAGAATTTGGACATAGTTGTAAAATGATTGAAAAATATCAAGAAAGTTTAAAAGCAAAAGAAAACAAAGCTTAAAATGATAAAATAAAATCTAGAATAGAAGGGGGAAAAAGATTTTTTTTAAAAAGGCAACAGGAAGCCACTGGCTATTGCTATGATGATATCTACACCAACTTCCCGACAATCTACGTTTTCTAGAGTTCAAAAATTGTTCCCTTCCGCACTCCAGGACATGAGGCGGAGATTTGATCACTTCACTCAGAGGACAGGGGTTACTCGTAGTTACTGGCTGATAACAAGCAGAGTAATCTAGAGTTTTCTTTGCTCTGGGTGACTCTTAAATGTTCCCCACCATTATTTTCTGTGTGGGTGGAACTTAAATGCATCTTCTCGTAGTTGGAAAAACTCTAATGAGATCATCTTTGACAATTAAATCCAACACTGAACATGATTGGACCTCAGGATATGTTGAAATGAAACTGTCCAAAATGACTAACGCTGGAATTTCAACACTCCAGTTGTTTTGCGTTGAATCCCTGATGTTAATTTTCAGGTGTCAGTGAAAGAGAATGCATGGGACAAAAAGAACCAATCTTTAGCTGTAAAGCTAACTTGAATTACTAGATAACGTCTGTATTATGTAGTTTCCCAAAAGCCTCTAAAATCATGCATTAGATATCTTGGGCCTTAGATTTCCCACAACTCCTAATGATTTCAGTTGTTAGTGTTTATGCCACCACGCAGGTTTCCTGGTGCCTGATGTATTATTCATGGATGAGTTTGTGGATTACTGCAGATCTTTCAATAGGGGGCAACTTCTAAATGTCAGTACCATTAATATGTAGTGGGATTTTTTTATGTGAGGGAGACAAAGTGATTGTATTATGATAAAACTTGAAGTATAGCTTATAGCTTAGCTGCACCAGCTCGATTCTCCTTAACTACCGTTCCAACAAACATACTATGACCACGGACCGTCTATTAGTCTGTCTGTCCCTCTCTACTCTATATAGATACTGATCAGCCATCATTTTAAGCACTGACAGGGAAAGACAGAATAAGATTGATTATCTTGTTACCATAGCGCCTGTAAGAAGGTGGGATATATAAGGGAAGGAATTTACATTTTGTCCTGATATGGATGTGATGGAAGCAGGAAAAAGAGACAAGCATGAGGATCTGAGTGACTTTGAAAAGGGGTAAATCGTGACAGCGAGACATCTAAGCTGGAGCATGTCCAGAACTGCAGGTCTTTTTTGGTGTTCTCATTCCACAGAGGTTAGTACCTACCAAAGTGGTCTAAGGACGGACTGTTGCACTGGCAATAGGGTCATGGGTGCCCGAGGCTCATTGACGTGCATTGGGAGAGAAGGGTAGCCCAAGTTTTCTGAAGTAGAGTTTCTGTTGCAGAAATTACTGAAATAGTTCATCCTGGCTCTGATAGAAATGGGTCAGAACACAAGGGGACCTATGCAATATTGGAACGGTGGTTTTAATGTTATGGCTTATCCATTGATAAACTCATCCATTTTCAACTCATCTCATTTTGCTAAATGTGGAAATCTATGAGTGAGCCAAAATTCACAAACGCATTGGCCTTCCAAATACAAACGAGCAAATCATCCAGAGACGGGCTCAGCGTTTACCGCCGAGGAAACCGGAATCCTCTCCTGCCACTTTAACACTTAAAAGCCACACATTCTCCTCAGCAGAGCCTCTTTGGTAGAAAGTGCCTTCCGGGAATTGATGCGGTTATTTGCATAAATTTTCTCCACATACGCAGTAACTTACTGTGCTGTGAATAAGTATCGGCGCCCCTCCTGATGAATAACGTGAAAAAAAAAGTCACGCATGACCTAAATGACAAGCACGGAAAAGTAATCAGCCCCCTTAAATACTTATGGTAGAAAATGAGATCATTTCAAATATAAGGCCAGGAGTGTTTAGTTGTTATGTTACGCTTAAAGCAGAGGGAAGGTTTATTTGAATTGTCTGAAGAATACATTACTTTGTTATTATTGTTATTGCATTTATAGCATGTTCAATGAACATCTCCATCTCTATATCCATCATCACTCTGCATTAAAGAGATATAAACTTGATGTTTGTGCAATATACAGTCTTAATTATACACACTAGTGTAATATATGATGATGTTTACGATCTGTCATTCTTGAAGGGTGTTTTTTTTTTTGGATTGCTCAGTACTTTACTCATTTGGTTACATCTTTAGAGAGAGACTGTTAATTTGCACCGATCCAAGTCAAATTTTCATTGTTAGACTATTTTTTCAAACATCTATCTTATATATTTTTCTTGCACACGTTTGTAAAAAGTATAATTTTTGTTTTTGCATGTTTTTTGGTATATTTTTTTGCATATTAGGCTCTTTTTATGCTTATACTTTATACTTTAATAAAGTTTATACTTTTTCTTCTTCATTTCAAATGCATCAAACTTGATCAAACAAGTAAATTGCACTAAAGTACTTGATTTCCATCATTTAACCTGCCTTGAAACTGCAGTGTCAGTGGTTAAACTACTGCAATTTCACATAGAGTTGCTGTAGCTACCTTTATTTGATGAAGTGATAATGACTGGACCCACCCCCGGTACTGTATAAATGTATTAAATTCATTTCAGTTGCTGAAATCCAGCTCCTTTTTTTTAATAATCTCCCTCCTTGCTTTCGGCAGCACTGCTCTAATGGTATGCAAATCAGTGATGACTATGACATTCTTCCCCCAAGACACTCTCCAACGGAGCCCACCCTCACTAGTAGCCAAAAGTAAGTATTACTCACACACTACACTTTCAACATCTCTATTTGACAAAATACATTCCTCCACCATCATCATCATCCTCATCATCATCCCAACCAAAACCAAGAACAAAACACAAACCAACATCTGAATCATCTGACAACCTCTTAAAGATTCATTGTAAATATTGTGTAAATATTAAATTAGTCAATAATAAAATGTCATTTCCGTACAGGCAGATAAGATTGCTGTGTGTCTAAGTGGGTTTATTCTCTGAATCCTTTCACTGGCACTTAATTCTATGTCTCAAGTTCCAAATGACTTTTTTTTCCCTTGTGGCAATTTTATATTTAGTACGTCGAAATCAACGTGTGATTGAACAAACAGAGGATTCTGTAATCAATTGATCGTGCGTGCAAAAATCATTTTATACTAAGACGGCTTTATCTAATTTCATGTTTCATCATTGGACTGATTATTTAAGGTGCTGTGTTGACCCAAAGTTGACGAAAAACAAAGTGGCTTTGTTGTTTACCGGTTTTTATTCTAATGTTAAAAGACTCTTATCACATTTTAAAGTCGTGTCTCATACATCATTAATATTCTAATAATATATAATATATATATATAATATAATATTCTGTTCTCCCCTTACCCATGTCGTTCAGTTCTAAAGTTCCATGTGACTCGGAGACCTTCTATCAGTGAGGTCTGGCGTCCTTAGGGAGAAGTCTTGCTTAGAGACAGTTTTATAAAAAAAAATGACGGCTGAACATCTAATAGGCTTTTAGCTGCTGCTAGAATCAGATCAGTTCTTGCAGGCTGTAATGCGGAGGACAGAGATGTCTCTGGTTCTACTCAAACCAAACAAGTTGTAAAAAGTGTTTTTTAGCACAAGGGCAGGCCTACCACTGGGTTACATCACCTATTCTCCGAACAACACTCAGTGAGTGCTAGGTCGGGTTTTGTAGGTGTAATCCCGTCCTATGCTTATAAAATACACAGCAGTGATTCACTGCAAGGTCACGACTCTCATATTTGGTACTTTATAATATGCCAACATTTTGTTTTGTTTTTCCTCTGAAGCAAATCTGTTCTGCAAAATCTGCATGTCCCTTTCTGGAACAAGCAGAGACGTCCATGAGAAAAGACTTTGACTGCGGGGCCACGCCGTCTGCACATCCCAGGAATTTTGTTGGGGATTAAATAAGTTCCTTCTTATCTGGCCTCATCTTTAAGCATTAATGCCGCCTTTGCAAAATGCGAAAGTCAACCATGTCGTGTGCAGAGATGCGTCGCTTGCCAGTTTCATCGTACATCATGATACAAAAATGTGCTTTAGTCATCATACCAGGTTTATTTGCTTATTTATTGATCAATTTCAACCAAAGGAGAATCTCCGCTCCTCCCTGACTGACTGTCAGTCTCAGTAACTGGAGCCAGACGTTCCCTGCAGCGGAATCACGACAGAAATCCCTCTTCTCCAACCCATAGAATATATAAAGATATAAATGCTTTACTTATACGCAGATCAGCCATAACATTATAACCACCTGACTCATATTGTGTAGGTCCGCTTTTCGCAACTAAAACCAGTCTTTCATGCACTTTTTCTTCTTTTTTTTTATCAGAACCAACATTCAAGCAATTTGTGTATCATTTGGGTCTCATCTCAGCTCCTTAATATGCCGTCTGGTTAAAGTGCCACGTGAGATTTTGAAGGTCCTTGTCGTGTTATGTTTCCGTTCATCCTTGGCCTGTCTGTGTACAAAGATGGACTGTAGATCTGCCAGACATCACTGGGACTCCTCTGAAGGTCATAGGTCAGATGAGATTAAAGAGGGCCTTTTTGGCTACACACATGTAAGACGGATGTGGTGTAGCAAGAAAAAAAACCTGCTGTGAAGTACGGTGGTGGATCTGTGATGCTGCGGGGCTTTTTTCTTCCAAACGTCCTTGACCTCCTTTTAAAAGATATGGCTCCATCAAAAAACCGGCAGATCCTGGATGAAAACCTAAAAGCTTTCATCAGGAAACGTAAAGTGGGCCGTGTTCGGACCTTCCAGCTGGACAATGATCTGAAGCTCACCTCAACATCAACCCAAAAAAGGTTCAGGGATCACAAAATAAAGGCTTTGCCATGGATAACCTAGTAAGCTGACCTAAACCCCTAAATATACATATTTATATCTATAGATATATAGATATATATACGGTACACAGCCTGAGAGAAACAGCAGAAATTCACACTCTTTCCCGACATAAAACTCCCTTCATCATTGGTAGCAGACAGTTCCTTCACAGAGTTTCCGTTTAATCATTAAGTACAGCAGACACAGCGGTTAAGGTACTTTGTACCTTGGCAGCACAAGAATATTGTACCCTACTCTTCTTTTACCCAGGTGGGAATGTTGATTGATAGAAATGTTAGCTGTGTAAACAACAGCTTGTAATGGTAGCTTGTGACGGAGCCAAAACAAGGGCTTCTTAAATTGTTGTGCAAAAATGACATTGCTATAGCAACAACTGGACATTATTCGTCTGTTGACTATCTGAGTTACAGTAATAAATAAAATGTCTGAAGGTTTTCTGATCCTTGAGGAATCTCTCAGTTCTGTTTTACCTCCCCCCCCAAAAATATGATGGTTTCGTCCCCACGCAGGTTAAAGTGTGTCAAAGGTCAAACTGAAGCTTTCTCTTATGACACATTATTTGAGTCACGGGCCTCAATTCAAAATTGCACTATTGTTGCCACCTAATGTTGCAAAGTGAAAACGTGTTCTTAAAAAAAATGGAGAATAATATTTTATGAACAGCTTCATTTTCTTTTGTGGTAGAACAAGAACCTTTTGTTCAGTTATAGGCCTTATTATAAATATATCAAACTTCCAAATGGGAACAGAAGATAATTTAATACACTTCTGATCATCATCTTTTTCTTCTCTCTCTCTCGTAGCGCTACACTCTAGAACGCAGGGAGTTGCACGTCTTCTTCAATTTTTCCCGCTTTATGTTTGCAGAGTAGCTGCTGTCCTGCTGCACTAAACATCGTAAACATCTACCTGTATCGTTTCACCTTATTCATAAATGTTGTCTTCACTTACATATTCATGCATATTATTAGAAACAAGCAGCATGTGCTGGTCTTCTTGTTTTGATCAAAGGCTCCTGTGCGGCGATGAAAGAGGTCAGAAAGTCTTTGCATAAACGTGCATGAAGCTCCTAAATGCACCATTTGGTCCACAGGCCTGCTGGTTGGAAGTTGAGAGCGATGTTTGACAAGAGTTGTACTCTGAGCACAGACAAAGCAACATGCGTATCCAATTTTTTGGCGGATGTTGTGGCGGTATATTATCTTATTATGTCCAGATGACTCTATTCTAAGGCTACATAGTCCAAACAGCTGCGACGACTCGTCCTGGTTGAATTCTCCTGTCAATCAGATCAGTTTTTACTGCTCTATATAAAGTTCTGAGTCTGAGGATGAGACCAGCCGGGTCTTATGCACATCATTCTGAACGTATGCGTCTGTAGGCTGCCTCTGTTTGGGTTCCTTCAGTAATGAGGCACATGATGGCAGATTTATATAACTTATGACACAAAAAAACACACCTTTTAAATGATCGAAGATTTTCTCACAAGCTCGGCCGTCCAGTGTCTAAGTCTGTCCCCAACTGTGTCGCTCCCTGAGGTCCAGTAAAAAAACACTTTCAGGCTCAGACTGTGATTGTAGCCCGATTTTACAATGAACGGGTCGGTGCTGACAAATTTGAAATGTGGCCCCCATACTATTGCCTTTCAAATATTTCTTCTCAGAACTGAGTCAGAACTGAACTGAACACAGAACTGTGGTGCTTGGTTCTGAAACCTGTGACCACCTTGATCTAATGGGACTTTTTATTTTTTAACATCTACTTGCCTTGTTGCATCGGATGTATACTTTTACGGATTGTGAAGTACTTTGTGAAGTTTTTTTCTGTGAAAAGCGCCACACTAAATACATTTCTTATTATGATGATGATGATGATGTTTGGATCCATTCAGACACAAATCTAACTGGCAAGCATTCAGCAGGGATCACCGGTGATGGATTCCTTTTAGGCCGCCTACAGACCTACAGAGGTCTCCTTGTTGTTTGTGAGGAGACAGTCTCGTAAAAGTATTAAAAAAGTGTTAACTTCTGCCAGAACACCCATCACCCTTCTTCACAATGGGACACTACAATTGTATGAAAATGTAACAAAGAACCGTATGTTTGATGCTGATGTTTAGGCTGGTTTGACAACATTTGGTCATCTTCGTAGACCCTCCAACCCTTTCACCAGTTCTGTGGTGGAACGCCAGCATGGAGCGGTGGAGATGGTGGAGGACAACTATCAGATCCCTTCATTCAAGAACTGCCTGATTCAAGCTCCCATCTGCATCTCCTTTCCCAGCAGGTACTAGTCCTCTCTCAGTGTATTGTGAGAATAGTAAAAGAGGACGATTACAGAGTGTTAGTAGATTACTTTGGCGCTGCTGTCAAACATAAATATTTGCTGTCTCATGCAGAAACATCTCTCCAGAGCCCCATTTTGAGGAGAAGCCACTCCCTCGACCCGTGGAGCCTGGTGAGTCCTGAACCGGATCACACTCCTTAAACAGATTCTCTTTATTCCTATTGCTTTGTGGTTTATTTTGCGTAAAAACTGAACATGTAGTGAGCCGTGATGTTCACAACTACAGTTAATATTCCTTTATGCATCCCAGTCCAGTTGGAAATACCGTAACAACATCACATCCTGTCCTGATTAGGGATGTTCTGAGATCCTAGACTCTATAGATTTATGTAAAAACGACAAATTTGGTCAAGCTTCTTTTTAAAAAAGAAAAAAAAACATTCACTCTGATAAAATTATTTCATGATAACATTTTTTATTTCATGGAAAATTGTCCATTTTTATGACATTAGCTCATCCTTTTTGGTAAAGTGTGTTTTTTTGAAATACTATTTGACCCTTATTATATTTTTTCGGTTGTTTTGAATTTACATTTAGAAAATAATCATATGCTTTAATACACCGGAAAAAGCAAACCGCTTTTCAGATCCGACTTTGCCGTGGTTCATGCCTTTCTCCTCGGTTCCCCTTTGACCCGAGGGGTCCCCCAGGGTTCTGCCCTCGGTCTCCTACTCTTCGGCTTACACTTGCTACCACTGGGTCATATTACGAAGGGGTTCAGTCACATTCTTCAATAGAGCAGCAGAACATTAAATGGTTTCAGTCGTCGCATCATCTGAGTGAAAGAGGAAGAACAGGAATTCTTCTGACACAGATATGGAGGTGCATGACGGCGAGGGGGACGATAACAAACACATATGTTTAGCCCTTAGTGAAGACGTGCTGGGTCGGATGACTGGAGAAGGTAGCGTATGTATGGCCTCGCAATAAAGGAATCTTCTTTTTTCTTCTTGTACCAGAACTTTGTGATAAATATTCTCCTCAAAGTTAGTCAGTGTGCAGGAATTCCGTTCACAAAAAACAATATGAAAATGAATCTTTATATAATCTGGCTTCATTTCCCTTCATCATCTGCATCTCCAAATGTTAGTACTCCTTTTTTTACGCCCCGCAAATGGAACATATTCCATAAGATACGATACACTTCCACTGTCCCTGTGGTGGAATTTGATCTGGACTCCATCCAACAGCTATTTGACAGAAGTTACCACACCAAACACACGTAGACGTTAACTTACTAAGTGGTTTCTTGGAAATCAATATGTCGCGGCATATTCCTCTTTTCATGTTCAACAGATCACACATAGTGTATTTACACAAACCCAATGAAGAGTTTACAGTCAGTTCTCCACCAGGATTGATTGTAAGATCTCTCTCCTCACTCACCAGTGCATCCATGGTAACGCACCCCCCTACTTAAAAGAACTACTCACCCCACTGACATCGTCACGATCCCTCCGTTCTACCCACTCATACCGCCTCCTCCTTCCCCGGACTAAGCTTAGCACCATGGGTGATCGGGCCTTCTGTTCTGCTGCCCCTCGTCTGTGGAAT